>VOPJ01012226.1:23987-210865 GCA_014673585.1 Semibalanus balanoides
GACTTATCGAACACTTTTCGGTCAATTTTATCGTATTGGATCAGACTTTGAATCGAACATATTTTTTGCTAAATCTTACTCCATTACTACTTACAACGATTTATTGTTGTCATGTAATTGGCTAAGTTTATTTATTAAGTGTCCTATGTCATTTATTAACATATTTACCTGGTTAAACATCTGGTTGTCAAGAAAAAAAATAACGCCTAGCGACATTATTTAAAAATTGCCATACCCATGCCCAGAGGTGAGCAACTTCCGTTACTTCGTTACTTCGTTACTAACGGAACTATTTTTTCAGTAACGGAGTAACGATCTCGTTACTTTTCAAAACAGGTAACAGACCATGTAACTTCCGTTACTTTATAATCAAGTCCGTTAATCCGTTACTCCCTTAATTTTTTTTGTTGAGATAATGGGCTGGTGTGAAAAGGACGGACACCACTACTGGGGAAAAATAGAAGTAGCATATAGAAACGATCTCTTACCGAACGAATCTCATTTTAGGTCATCTGAGGTCAGTGACCTCGGTTGACCTGTGTAAGAAAATGACTCAAGTGGAACATATTGTGTATAATGGACGATTTTTTATCAGCGTCACAAAATACCATAGATATTGACAAAGGCTAAAAAGTTAATAGAAACCATTTTCACAACCCGACACCATTTAAGATCAAGGTCAGGTCATAAAAGGTCAAAACTTCGAATGGATTATTATAAATAATATCGCATGCTTCTATAGCCAGTTTTGTCTCAGAAATACAGCGATGACATTTATTTGTCTCTATCTGGTTAATAAAAGCAAAGAAACATAACTACAAGAAATGTCGTCATGAGTTACTTATACTTGGTGAGCCATAAGTCGGTCTAAAATAAAGACATTTATTTGAAATTTGGTTTGGGTATCGTCAATACTTCTTTCTCTCATATGCATCCCATTTTGTAATATCTTCCCCAAAAATTGGTTTTATGAGAAAACAAATTGCCGAAGAAATAATATCTATTTTTTATTTTTAAGGGTACAAAAACAACAATCGCAAATCCAAAACAGCAATTTTGAAGAATTTTTATTTGCGGTGTTTAGTCGATTTTCATTTGCAATTTGCTTTAAAACTTGATTTTCTATGATTTTTCAACCATGAATCGTTTTAGTTCTTACCACCAAAAAATGGCATGATATTACGTCATTAAAGCGTCATTATCTCCCAAAGCACTACATCAATTTCATCAAAATTGTGTGACAAGACGTATACATGATATTGAAGAAGGTTCTGTAAATGTCACGTCGATATTTTTCATAGTTTTTGAGTTATCGAGAAAATCCAGGAGGGAGCAGATTCCCCCCCGCCCTAGCGGAGCATGGGCTAAACTTAACCCGCGCACTGCAGGGGGTTCGCGCCGAACACGAACTGCAGGGGGGGTTGATTTCCGACCCCGTGAGATCTCCAAACTACGCAACGTAGCGACAAGCGGAAACGGAATTAATATAGCTCTAGGCCAGCTCTACGAAAGTATTTCAGTGTTTTCTGAATCAGGTCCAATTGATGTCACGTGTTACCAAGGTCAGATTTTCCGTTTTAAGGAACTTTTTAGGACTCTTTCCAGAAACCCCCAATTATCTCGGAAACTATGATAGCTAAACAACCATTTAGAGAAGACAATCGATAGCCATTGAAATTTGCCAATCGCATGTATGTCTCAAAATTGATCTCAGATCATAGTTTAAGGCTCCAGAGGTCTGAAGGCAAACATACTGTTTTTAGGCAAACAGTTTTTCGTGAAAGCATGTCACCTAAGAAGATATGGTAAGAAAATTTGACGCCATCGGTTGTCTCATTGATGGCGCTTTGAAACAATATAGTTGACCTGGTAAGGTCAACTTCAAATTTGACCTAAGGTCAAGGTCATTTGGTGACCAGGTAGGTCATGTTGGCATATGGGCAAACGCGGCCAGCCTAGACGAACACTGGTGGTCAACTAATCGTCTCTATTCCTTTTCTATCAAGAGTTTATTAGCATCAGTTGCTGATGACTCAGATGACTCAGATGACTGCTGTAGAGATCACTGACAACAATTGCATTGATCATTTAGAATTAGCTAAAATAACCATTATTCTGAAGAATTAGCTCTGATCCAATGCATATTTTAATGAAAGGAAAACATTTGTTTATTTTCCATTCCACTATAATGGGGACGGTAGGAAATTGACGCTGACCTTTGGTCCCGATACGAAAAATCCGAGATATACGAATTATATAGTTACTGATAAATTCCTTAAATGAATCCTGCAAGTTGAAAACTTTTGAAAAAAGACTGTGGCTTTGATCACGAAGCATACATTTTGAAGGTGAGTCAACTGACATGGCTTGTGACCTGACCTGAGATGAACCTCAAGTAAAAATTTTACAAAGTTGGGTAGATTGATGCCCAAAGATGTGTACGAAATTGGCGGCGCTGCGCGCCGGCCGTTTTTTCCGCTATCCTGAAAAACCTGAGGGGGGGGGGCGGAAATCAACCCCCCTGCAGTGCGCGGGTTAAGCAACGGATTAACGGACTAAAGTAACTTCCGTTAAATTCGTTGCAAAGTAACGGAGTAACGAGTAACGTAACTACTTTTATGAGTAACGGAGTAACGAGTAACGTAACTACATTTTTTAGTAGCGATGCCCACCTCTGCCCATGCCCACCCAGTACCCATGCAAACTCAAAAATGCATACCCAACCCAGACAATCGGAAGAATTGGGTGGGTACCCATGGGTGCAACCGATCCATGACAATCTCTGCTCCGGATCCACAGGGACCATGTTTGTGCGGAAAAGTATTTCTGCCTCAGTCCTGCTGCTTTTAAACCATTTGCACTTTTACCAGAACAAACAGGGATTTGTTACAGCTTGGTACAGATGCATAGGACAATTATTAAAATTATATGTGCAGTGCTGTGCTGACTGCCACTGATCGGTGCTGACTGCCACTGGTCATCGTGATTTACAACCCGAGGCTAATGCGTATGCAAACTATCTTCATTTCAATATTTATCATCATGCCGAGCGTGCAACCAGGAAAAGGGTTACCTGAGGCTTGGCTGCAACTACGGTCTGGTTCTTATATGAAAATATCGTTTTTCCACTAATTAAAATTAAAATTATCACGCCACTTCGCGGCGTCACATCGGTGGCCTTTGTCATAACAAAGCCATCGTCATCGTCTTTGGTTTGTCGTAACACTGAATTGAATTATTCGCGTTTTTAGCCTCTTATTCTCAACGAGGCCTATATTTTAGGGGTTTATCAGGCAAACCCGATAAAAATGCGCGCGACGCTAGATAACTAAATACCTACTATAACATGGAAATACGCAGTAAATATGTTGTTAATGCTTAAATACATGCATACAAAATGGGGTTACATTTTTCGTCATTTCAGCAGACTCCGTGGGGGTCTGCTTTCAAGAATTGTTATCGGTGAAGCCCCTGCGAGTTGGTATGAGATAAATGTTATTTTTACATATATGTGTATATGCTGCGGAATAACGCATTTTGTGTGAGTGTAGGTATTTTGATCCGTAATATGATTTTTTTTCCAGATCTTTTTCTCCGATTTTTTTTTCGAGAAAAAAAATAAAAAAGTTATTTTTGTCCCGAAAAAGTGAATTTCTTAAGCTTGAATACCAAAACAAGGTGACTGGCACAGATCAGGGGGAAAAATTGGGTACATTTTTGTCACATAAAGACTACGGAGAGAGTCTGGATCCGCCAGTGGAACCCCCCAATCGTTTCAATAAATCGACACCGCTGGTCTCTAGTAGCCTTGGCTCTGATTGGAAGCTAATGGCGTATTTAGGAATCAGTCAAGGGAAGGGGGGGGGGTGGCACACACTGGCGGATCCAGACTGTTTCCGTGGGGGCTTCTTTTTGTGACGATTTTTTTCTCCATGGACTTGGGCTGGTCGTCCTACTTTGGTATTTGAGCTTAATAAATACACTTTTTCGGGAAGAAATACATTTTTTGCGGGGAAAAAATATGCTTTTTCGGAAGAAAAATATATTTTCTGAAGAAAAAAAAATGGTGGGGCTTTTCGGAATATTTTTATATGGAAAATATTTGTTTTTTATCGGAAAAACAATAACACAAAAATATAATAGTACAATAACGTGACTTTGGAGGGCGATATGGGTTTTGAACGGCCCGACACCATTATTCAGAAGCCCCGACATGAATGCTGAGCGCCCGAGCGCATCGAGGGTCTAAGGGTCATGAAGGGCTTCTGATAATGGTGAAGGCTTTCAAAAACCATCGACCGACAAATGTCAACGTTATTTGTATATTGCACTTATCTATGTCAAAGATATTATGTGTCATCAATTGCCGATTGTTCTAAGGCCGCGGGTTGTGGATTAATACCGCGCCGTGAATCATGCTCGTGATTTATATTTTTATTCTAAAAAATATTATTCTTCGGAAATTCAGCAGATTGCATGCATTCTTGATCTACCTTCTAAAGCGATAGTTCCATTTTCATTGTATGTGGAAAACGTTAATTTAGAGTAACTATGGACATTTAAATATATTAAAATGAGCTATAGAACTAGGCATAAGTCAGTAACCACCACACATCAAATGCCACGGAGAATCGCAACGAAAAAGTTCAATGAGTGGCTGGGTTTTCAGAGACCTTCTGCAGCATCTTGTGATTTTGAAACCGTTACCCGGGATAGTGATGACCAGGAAAAATCCAGGACCTCTCAGAACCCCAAAACAGTCAATAGCTGGTCAAGAAAGCGGCTTTTTGTCGTCGCTGCTCCGAATGCAACGTTTACCATGGTTCCTGTCTGATCAAGTCGACTTCCGTTAGCAGGAAGATTTGACGCTGAAACGTGAATGCCAAAGCCATGTATGCAAATGTGTACACTGAAAATAACAATTTTACAAACTGATTTACTCTGCATGATTGTTTGGCATATAGAATGAAAGTGTTTGAATAAAAACAATCAGCCTCATAGCGAGCAACATTATATAAGCGATCGATAAAACAAGTAAGAACGACACGTTTCACGCATAGCCATCTTCAGGTCTTCAGGTCATTCTTCAGGATTATATCTAAATCCACTGAGCAGCATTCCTTCCCAAACTGTCGGGCGTTAATGTCATTATTGGCCCGACAGTTCGGAACTGTCGGGCCAATAATGACATTATTCGCCCGACAGTTATTTGTTTTGAGGGCAATATGGGCTTTGAACCGCCCTTCTAAATGGCGGTAATCGCCTAGTGAACGACACGTGCAAGTGACAATAGTATTCCATAGCATATACAGTATACAGTAAACACATATAAGAGCAACAATAACGTGTATCTCATAGTCATATCAACTCGCAGTGTGTCACCGATAATTCGTAAGTGGGAGATCTGCTGAAAAGACGAACACAATGCAAACCTCTATTTTCATGCGTGCATTAGCATAATTTTTCATGTGGATTTCCATGCAATAGTAGGTATTTTTTGGCTATAGTAGGGGGTCCCAGTATCTGGGACCCCTTTTTAGGGACAAAGTGCACATTTTCCGTACTCTTTTCCTAAAAAAAGATGGCACGGGACCCTCCCTCTTCAACCCGGGACACAGTAGTGGCGGCTCGTCATAGGAGGCAACTGAGGCCGGGCCTCACCCGTCATTTCTGCGAAAAAAACGTGGAAAATAATAAATATATTTTCAAATAACAAAATAATGTGTTTTCTCATTCATTTATCATTATAATGTGCATTATTATTTATACATATGAACTAATAAGAAACAACACAATTTTCGAGCCGCTCCGCCCACCAGTGACCGGTCTGTTTTAAATAATAGCCGTAGTTTCGAAACCATGAGCCAGCTACTGAGGCCCGGCCGGCCGGCGCCTCGGCTACTCCCACCCGCTTCCTTCAGCTACCGAGGCACCAGCGAGCAAACGCCGTGCAACCGACGATGCCGCGTCTGTGGCTGGCAATGGAAGTCGGCTGAGGCCCGAAACTGTTGGGCCTCTAAGCGATTATTCAGCTCACAAGAGTCGCAGCGACGTAAACTAAAAGTTAATGAATAAGAGGACATACTGATCCATTAATTTAAACACATATTTGTTTGAATTTCAAAATCAATCGATCATATAATGGTATTTAAAATCAACTTTCTTTTCGCGAGCGAGCGCCGCCGGCGGCAGATTGTCGGTGGGAGGGGAGAGCAGGAAATTTTGAAACCCGGCAACGGTAGTGTTACGTCTAATAACTTATGAGTCTTATGACGATTATTTTAAACACTGAAGCATCACGCTCCGATTCAAGTCTGGCTAGTCATCACCATGTATAATCAAGATGTTTTATATTTGTAGATACCTATTATTACTTTGTTTTGGCATCTAATGGTCATGGGTGAGCGACGATTTTGAAGCAAATCTTGCGGCTCTCGCCTGACTGAGCTCCGGCTGCGCTGGCCTCAGAAATTCTTGCGCATGCGCAATATGCAATCCTGCGTTCANTGTACAGCCTACACCGCCAAACTTTTTACATACGACTTCACCTGCATTCTAAAAGCCCCTAAGGTATCATTGAAAAGGTCCGATGCAGGGCAGGTAGACAGGAATAGGTTGGTGTTGCGCGACGCCCGTGCAAAGACGGCGCGTTTAACGGTTTCTACTCTACCGAATGGGACGTGCATGATTGTGTGCGATGCTGCGCGGGTATGCCGTGGTGATATTTGCAAAGAGAAGCTTTGAAGAAGGAAAGAAGACTCGATCCATCCTGATAAAATTTGATGTACAAACAGTATGTCACACTGTACTCTTCTCTGAGCAAGCAAGACGATATTAAAATATTTTAAAAGATCTGAAAAAGAAAAGAGTCTTAGTTTTGAAAGAGTCGGTCATGACTCATTGTCCGTGTCACGGGCGGTTCCGTGATAGGACCCTCACAGTTAATCTTATCAGGGTAGGCGTCGGCTTCCCAGTTCAGCTGTGGAACCACGGGGCGCAGCCAGACCCTCAGCAAGGGGCACGGCATCCCCAGGAGCCCCTCAGCAAAGGGCCCCCGAAAAAAGGCGCGAAGAATAAAATCAGGATTTATGGCCACTATATTTTGCAGGCCCCTAAAAAGTGGCAAAAAAGGGACGTCGCCGATATTTGTTGTGAAAAGTCGACCCAATGGGGTGGGGGGGACACTTGCCCCCTGTGCCTCCCCGGCTGCGCCCCTCTGTGAAACTGTGAACTTCCTCAGTGGTCCGTCACCATCGCCGTCAGCACGTTCTTAGAGTGTGCCAAGCCAAGTAGGCATTTCTCTCAACGACCTCCGTCACCTCCTGCACATCGTCTCCAGACGATACCAGGGTAGCGTCTTGAGCAGCTGCATTGACGCCAACAGGTGTACGGCGCGATGGCGACAGACGGTGACGGGGAAGTTCGGGGAGGGCGGGAGATGTGATTCTGGTGACTAGCAGACAACCCCATCATCAACTGAGAAGGTTCAGGGTTCAACAGCTGAAGCTGAAAGTCGACGCCTACACTGATGAGATTAACTGTGAGGGTCCTAGCACGGAACCGCCCGTGACACGGACAATGAGTCATGACCGACTGACTGTCATTGAAGGTGCGCGTGACCGGCCATTGTACCTGCCTTAGTTTCCGTGTTACTCAGAGTGTCGAGAGGCTCGTCAAACTTGTGTCGGATGCGTCGCGATCAGTGCATGATCAGGAGAAAAGACACACTCTGATCGTTTCACGGCAGGCAGGCAAGTGGCGAGGGAAGCGAGGAAAGGTTGTTCTCAAGGCAGAGTCGCAGACTTTTACTGCGGAGTTTACTTTCATGTATGACTACTAAGTGTGTCAGTTCGTGCTGCTTCTAACTTACACCGAGTGCAGTTTGCGCTTCAAGTACCTGGTACGTTCAAAGTGCCGTATATATTTCAGACTGCAACTGACTGCGACCTTCGATTGTTGTCGCTGCTATTTTGGAGCGTGGGTATTGTGAAGAAGATCATGGTTATCGCTCCCTCTCCTGTCGTACATTTACTATTGGTTCCAAAATAAGCGTCCCGCTAGGTTGGCCGGCACAGCAATTTAAAGGGACTGTCCCACGCTTTGGAAAAAATGTGTGAAAATGGTGGGGATGAGAGCCACTCGTCTGGGCACTCATCTACATCAATCCACAAACTTTTCCCAAGGCGGTATATTCCCTTTTACTGCTGTGCCGGCCGACACAGCGGGACGCTTATTTTGGAACCAATAGTACGAGTTAATGTATAAGTAGGTACGATTGTCTCCAGGTCAGCTGCTTTATCTTTGTGAGTACGTACACACTAACGACCATGCTAAACGTCAAATTCGTTCATACTAGGAACCAGGTTTGTTCCTCCCTGCTGAACTTTTCAAAAGTAAAATATGAACTAGCCTGATTTTAACTTGTATTGTTAGGAAAACAGCGTTCTGATTTGTTTTGAATAATTACATTTCATTTTTATTTACATGACAGCTGTCAAGTGACATGACAGCTGCTGTCAAGTGGACTTGTAATTTCTATGAAATAGCAGGTGATATATTAAAATACCTGGATTAGGACCAAACTCGGTCAAACCCGAAACGTGAGACCCGGCGAAGTCACTCCTATTTTCCGAAATGAATCATTACATTTTAACATAGGATAAAACCACCAGCCTTGACATATATGCTTAACCAGCCTTGACATATATATTATCAGGTGTGGATACGGGATATGTGGGTCGATCACGGCAGCCACCATTGCCGTGCAACCACCAATAGCTCGATGCGCTTATCTATAATGCGTACTGATCGGAATGCATTTTTTGCATGTGGATTCTAAATGTGTGAGACCGTTTTTTCCGTTGTTGTACATTGCATTTGCCAAAATGATTTTTCACTTCACCATATATATATATAATATATTATTATATATATATATATATATATATATATATAAATATATATATATATATATTAATTCAGGTTTGATACAATAATATGAGTGTTGCTTTGCGTGACAAATGTTCGGAAAGACGTTTCACTTTTGGCCTCAGGGGGATATCCGGCGAAAATACGTTTGTTGTCAGCCCACAGTAGCACAAGTAAACGTAATGTTTAGTAATTGACAGTCAACTATTCTGACTCATGAGCATTGTTTTACATCTGTGTCGCATTCGGTTCGGTCTTCATAGTTGCTCTAAAGATACTCATATGTTATGTGAGTTCTCTTTTTGTGGTTGCCGTTTGAGCTGCAGAGCAACGGGATAACAAAACCGGCGTTTCGGAAAATGCCAGTGTTTATGCAAGTCAAGGTATAGCTGGAAGTTTTTGCAGCTTTGTTTCGATTAAAAACTAGACCGAGTATTCACTTTTTCTTTATGTCTGTTCAATCCTGTGGGAGAGTATTTTTCCTTCTGGCCTAGACGTGTATCGAGCTGAATACGTGTGACAGCACTGCTGCACCGGCCGCCGGCATATCATTCGTCTTAACGCTGCCAGGGATTCGCGCCAACTGCGCATCACAGGACAACACAGGGCTGGCACCGATACTCGCCTGCTCTCTCAGTTCTCAGATACTGCGTCCGAATATAGCGCGCGCTCATACATGCTCCTGTTTAATTCTGGTCAGAGGAGGCTTTGTCAAGACAAACAGCATGCCACTGCATTGTTTTTAGTGGTGTCAAATGTCAATCGGTGCAAACATTTTCGGAAATCCGAATTTGTCCGAAGATCGGTTCGGTTTCGGACGGACAAAGCCATATTTCTTTGGACATTTTCGGACATCCGATGCCCAAGAATGGCTTGTCGTGAAAATCGCTTACCCAGTTACTTTTTGTCAGTCAATATTTTCCTGTATATAAATGGATATATGATGATTGTGGCTTTCGGATATCTTAACTGTAGCGATACTTGACACAAATGCCTATACTTATGCATTTATTGGGAATTTCTACATTTTATTTTATTTTTTGTTGAAGTGCCGATCTCCATTATTATTGAATACACTACCGGTCTGACTTCGGACAAGCTAATGATACTCTGAATATTTCACATTCCAAATAATACATTTTGGTCTGCTTTCGGACAAATGTCGGACAAACAATGATTTTCGGACAGTTTCGAACGGACAGCTGACCATGGTCTTGGACATCGGTCGGACATTGGACAAATGTTTTCTGAAACTGGCACCACTAATTGTTTTGAATACCGGTAACGAGGTATTCATATATGCATGGCGAGATACTTCGAACGAATGCTCTTGAGCATATCGCACCATACGAGGGTCACGTTCACACTGATACATACGGGTCTGAGACCAGACAACATACAACACGTCGCTCATTTTCCTTCGAATATTTGCAATAGCTACTCGCATATTTATAATTGCGGACGAGAGTGATATGTGGGGACAATGCAGACGCAGTTGCCTGTGCGCCGCGCTGGTGAGCGGTCGCGGCGCCGGCGCTCTCCGCTTCTTCCCGCGCACCACCCCTGTCCGTCCTGTTTGAATGGACTTGGGTGATTGGTCTTGTGCCGATTTAGTAATAGCTCGCGGGAAGTGCTCGCTGCGCCGCGTTCCTGGGTGCACAGATATGTGAAACGTGTTGTGTCCGGGACGGCTGACCGCGCGGGGGCTCGTGTATATGAACCAGACTTGTGCTTGGATCCCGAAGTTGGATCTGGTATCCCAATGGATCCCTCAGTATAAACTGCATGAGGATCTTGGATCCCAGTGGATCCCTCGGCATAAAATGCGTGAGGATCTGGATCTCTCGGCGTAAACTGCTTCAAGATTTTGGATCTCATCTCAGAGGATCTTTAATTAAAAACGAGCCTTAGAATTAGATCTTGAAACACTGATGCAGGAACTGGCATCAAAATTTGTGGTCTCTATTTTGCGTCTGTACTATGAAGATAATGTATACCTGCAAATTACCTTGTCAGTTGTACCTATTAGCAAACATAGGTATTGTAATTAATTTTCCAAAATGATAAAATTAGCAAGAAGTTTCTCACCAGTGTGCCTGAATCCCGAAGTTGGATCTGGAATCCCAGTGGATCCCTAGGCATACAATATGTTAGGATCTTGGATCTTTGTGGATCCCTCGGCTTATTGTGTACGTGGATCTGGTGTCTCATGTGGATCCCGAGATACAGGACACAAGGATACAGATATCCACTGGATCCAGAGATCCACTGGATCCAGAGATCCACTGGATCCCGGATCCAGGCACATGTCTGATGTTAACCGAGGTCAAGGCGTAGTGATGACCGGTCGACCCCGCCCGACGGAGGTCAGTTGTTTTAAAACTTGCTCGAGAGCCACCAAGTACTCTTCCTGTGCGATCGGCATACCGCGTCGTCGCTGAAGGTAACCACCTTTCACCTCGTCATTTTGGTATATCGTACCATTATGTACAAATACCTGACCACATACCACCTCACCAGACTTTGGTATATCGAACCATCGTCGTTCCTATTTCCTCCTGCCGTATCAAGGCTCGCCGACGATCTAGTCTCGGAGATAGGGATTTGGTCGTGAAATTGTTATTGTGTTAAATTGCTTATTACCACCGCGTTACGACGCATTTATTTATTGTAGCATTGCATACATGGTACCTGACCGATCGTCACTGTATTACCTTGTATGTTTTATCTTGCCCACCGTAACGTAACGCATCTTAACCAATAAACACCGCTTCTTTGTACCCAATTCTTAACTTCTGCAGTAAGACGGACCACCGAAATTACATGTGAACCCTCACCAGGTAACTTGTTCCGTTTGCTTTCACGACACGTAAATTCAGCCCTTTATCAATACCAGAGAAACATACAGTCCTACCCACCCATCTACCACCAAAACGCAACAGGCTGTGCAACGTGCATGCGTTCGGTGTTTGTGTGAAGTGAATTGGAGAACATTTTCCGTTCTCCAATTCACTTCTCCGTGATTTGAATTACGAGTTGGATTAGTGCTCGCCAAATCTTCGACACGTGCTGGATCTCGACTAACGACACTGTGCCTGGTACATAAGGCACGCCGCCTGGGCGAGCCGGAGGCGCTGGCCGGCGGCCTCGTCCGCGTGTCGGACACCCGTGAGTCACGGCGTGACCGTCACACCAGACAGGACGGTCAACTGTGAGCCCAGATCCCGAACAGAGGTGGGCCGCCGGCGCTTCCTTAGCCGTGCGCCGACGCAGTAAAACCAGCTGCCATCGGACCTGAAACGGCTCCCAGTGCCCATGTTCAGCAGACACCTTAGGCGCCACCTGTACCGGGACCTGGGCTGACAACTTGTTCTACCAGCGTTGAGCCTTTGTCTCTTCTTTTATCTTAGACGACAGGCGTCACGGCGTGTATGTAATGTGTGTGTGTGAGTGTGTGTGTCTGTTTGTGAGCATGTTTTGGACCACCCTTCTCGTTTGTTTTATTTTTGACGAGAGGCCGTAAGAGTCAGGAGTTTATTGTGGAAGGTTTCAATATACGTCTATGTCTATGAATAGTATATGTCTTCTAAATTTATGCGTTTGCTGTCTCGCGATAATGCATTTAGATTGCACAATAGGACTTTCTCATTTTCCGTGCTTTGTATTTTAGTATTTCATTTCTTACGATTTATTATTGCTTTTCTTGCTCCTGTTTTATGTAAAAAATATCCTGCGACCTCAACTGGTCTTCTCCAATGCCGTTATGTCTCTGTTACAGATCACTCCGCTGAGTTCTCCAGCCGGACGGCCCTGTTCTCTTCATCGGCCGCCACCATGAAGTACATCCTGGTCACGGGCGGCGTCATCAGCGGCATCGGCAAGGGCGTCATCGCCAGCTCCATGGGCGCCATCCTGAAGAGCGTCGGCTTCCGCGTCACCTCCATCAAGATCGACCCGTACATCAACATCGATGCCGGCACGTTCTCCCCGTACGAGCACGGCGAGGTGTTCGTGCTGGACGACGGCGGCGAGGTGGACCTCGACCTGGGCAACTACGAGCGCTTCCTGGACGTGACACTGCACCGCGACAACAACATCACCACCGGCAAGATCTACCAGCAGGTCATCAACCACGAGCGCGAGGGCCAGTACCTGGGCAAGACGGTGCAGGTGATTCCGCACATCACCGACGCCATCATGAACTGGGTGGAGCGTGTGGCTCGCATCCCGGTGACCGCCGAGGGCCTGGAGCCAGAGATCTGCATCATCGAGCTGGGCGGCACCATCGGCGACATCGAGGGCATGCCGTTCGTGGACGCGTTCCGTCAGTTCCAGTTCCGGGTGGGCCGCGCCAACTTCTGCTGTGTGCACGTGTCGCTGGTGCCGCAGCCGTCCAGCACCGGCGAGCAGAAGACAAAGCCGACGCAGGCGTCGGTGCGCGAGCTGCGCGGTCTCGGCCTGTACGCCGACATGATCGTCTGTCGCAGCGAGAAGCCGATCGGCCCGGAGGTGAAGCTCAAGATCTCCAACTTCTGCCACGTGGCGCCGCACCAGGTCATCTGCCTGCACGACGTGGACACGCTGTACCGGGTGCCGGTGATGCTGACGGAGGAGCGCGCGCTGCACGTGATCCAGGAGTGCCTGCACCTGCGGCTGCCGGCCGGCGTGAAGCCGCGCCGCTGCATGGCCCGCTGGCGCGACCTGGCCGAGCGGGCCACCCACCTGCGGCGCACCGTCACCATCGCGCTCGTCGGCAAGTACACGTCGCTGCAGGACTCGTACGCCAGCCTCATCAAGGCGCTGCAGCACGCGGCCATGGACGCCGGCAGGAAGCTGGACCTGCAGTGCGTCGAGTCTGAGCACCTGCAGGACGCGTGTAAGGCCGACGACCCGGTGCGCTACCACGAGGCGTGGCGCCACCTGTGTCGGGCGGACGGCTTACTCGTGCCCGGCGGTTTCGGCCACCGCGGGGTGGAGGGCAAGCTGGCGGCCATCCACTGGGCGCGCGTCAACGAGAAGCCGTTCCTCGGTGTCTGCTTAGGGATGCAGATAGCCGTCATCGAGTATGCGCGCAACGTGGTCGGCCTGAAGGAGGCCAACTCGACCGAGTTTCTCAAGGACACTCCCGCCCCGCTGATCATCGACATGCCGGAGCACAATCCGGGTCAGATGGGCGGCACGATGCGGCTGGGCCGGCGCACCACCGCCTTCAGCGGCCAGCCGTCGGTGCTGCAACAGCTGTACGGCGGCGCGTCGCGCGTCGACGAGCGCCACCGACACCGCTACGAGGTCAACCCCAAGTACGTGCCGCAGCTGGAGGAGGCCGGCCTGAAGTTCGTCGGCCAGGCGGAGGACAAGGAAGCGACGCGCATGGAGATCGTCGAGCTGCCCGGCCACCCGTACTTCGTCGGCGTCCAGTTCCACCCTGAGTACCTGACGCGGCCGACGCGGCCCTCGCCGCCATACCTGGGTCTCATCCTGGCGGCGTGCGGGAAGCTGACCAGCTACCTCGGCAAGGGTCGCCGTCTGTCGCCTCGCTACCGCCGAGAGAGTACTGGCGACACGTCGTCTGATGACGAGCTGACCGAGCTGGGGCAGTCGGTGGCCGGCTGCATGACGCCTGTCAAGGAGGGGGCGGGCGACACGCCGGCCAGCGGGGCCGCCGGAGACACGGCCTCGGAGGGTAGCTCTGGAGGGGTCGAGGCCGCGGCGGAGACGGCAGCCGAGGGAGGCGCCGCCGGCGACCAGCCAGCGCTGCCAGCGGCAGAGCAGAAGGCTGCAGCCAAGGGCGCTAAACCGGCAGCAGCGTCGTAGACACGTTGGAACTGGCTCGGCGGTGTCCGGCGGCAGGAGGGGCGTGGAGGGTAAGGTTCGGAGACTGAACAGGAGGGACTGACTGGGTGGGTTACCCGTGCGGCCTCGTCGCTGGCGGATGATTGGAAATGATTGGCCAGTGTCTCAGCACCAAGTGCGAGAACGTGTGGACCGGCTGTTGAGCTTGACCGGTTGACTTGACCGGCTTGACCGGCTGTTGAGCGTGAGAGCGTGTAGACCGACTTAGCGGGTGTACATGGTTGCTGAACCGAACAGTACCGCCGGTATGGCAATATGCGGCGCAGCTTTCTGATGTTTCTACTCTTCGCTAATGTTACGGCATTTGTGCCGTTTGTGAAGCACAAGTTTTAAAGCCCAGCATTTGCTTATTCGGCGCCTTGAGATGCAAACTGCAGGCAAACCTTGGGTCAAAACTGATAGCGGGTTTTTACATGTTTTCAGTATTTTTGTTGAGAGAATGTGGTGCGACTCCGCGAATATGTGACTCCGTGGCTCAGTTAACTTTGTATGATGAAACATGTTTGATGCGAGCGATATCCTGACCATATTGTATTCAACACAGTTTCCTTCGATATTCCATAATGATATTCACAGTGATCTGATATTCCAAAGGCTAATGTGAGGTCAGAGTGAGCGTTTCTCCACTTTACCTTGTACCAAGGGTGATGTTTATGCCATTACTCGTGCTGGCCAGTGAGTGCGGAGTGGGTTTCTGAGGGTGCAGTAGGCTGTACTGAGTGCAATGATGTGATGCAGGAGATATGATTCTAGAAAAGATGTCTCAATTACGTAGTCCGTGTAGGTGTTATCTTGTAGGAATGAACTCGCTTGCCAATTGGTGCCATCTGGATTCAATAAACGTCTAGGTCTGACCAGGACGCGGTCCGGTCGCCGCGTGAAAGCAGAATGTTTCGATCTGAGGCCCGGTCTCTGATGTCATGGAGAGGGTATCTAGAGACTGAGGAGACGACTTTCCCTGAATGTGCGGTACGCCTGGCTCGGCTGCGGCTCCTTGCACCGGGTGCCGTCAGGTAGGTTTGCACCTGGCTGGTGTCAATCCCAGGGATTCGGGCCGCTAACCGCAACAAGATGAGTTAATTCCCGGTCTGGAGTCGTCAGGTGACGCAACTGCCTGGGTCCTCGCCACCGAGTGGTGGACTGTAATAGGTCTGCACCACTCCACACACGGAGGAAGTTGCAAACTGTGACTCGCTACCTTACCGCCAGGCAGCGCGACATGTCCGTCCGCGGGGCAGGGCTGATCGCTAGCAGCGTACGTTGGGTAGTCGTAGTCGTCCGTGAGTCGACATTTTACCAGGTGTCGCGTGTTCGACGAATCATCAGGCTGCACGATCACGGACGCCTGTGAATCCATGCCGTCAATCACAGCGCAAATAAATCAGTTACTTGTCAAAGGCTCCCGAAGATCGCGGGTTCGGGCTTTCCATGAGCAAAAACGTTATAAACGACGGTGACAGCATGAAGAAGTCGGCTATCGTGCAGCGGTTTTCGTTAGTCTGTCATCCCACTCCATGCCGGCCACGATGCCCTCGGTTTCAGCCAAACTAGACCGACATCCTAACAGAAAATGACAGCAGCCGCGTAGACGCTGTGGCGAAAAGCGGAGATAAGAACGTGTCTAGTTTATTCAAAGCACATATCACAACGGCTGGTGGGCTCATGATAACTGTTCAGTTGAGATAGCGGACCCAGGAAGACAACAAAACACTAGAGATACAGGTCGACTGAGGAACCAAGCGCCGCTGGGGGGAGGGCGGATGACAATACATGGACTGCGTTAGTTAGTAGTTAGCAACCTCTGCAGTTATGCAGTGTGCAGCATCGTGCATGGTCCCAGGCGTTTGTCTTCAGTGGTTGACCGAGGCGGCCCGAGCCCGTGCCACGTGCGACGATAACCGGACGTAACCAACGCGACCCCCTACACCCCGCAGGTAACACAATAATGATACAGCACTAGCGCGTTGGCTACCGATACAAACTCAGGTGTCGCGCGTCCACCATACATGGACAAGAATAAATAGCTCTGTGCGCGATCCGCCAGACTGCATACTCCCTAATCACAATGTAAAGCTCAGTATGCGTCGACCGTGTGCTATGACGTAGTTTACCCACCAGATATCGTGCTCGTTAGATAGCTCCAGCGGCTCGAGGTCTCCGGTACGGCCGCTGTACCTGTACCGCTGTACCTGTACGGCCGCTGTACCGACACTAACACACAGCGTCCGTCGGACAGAACCCGCCCCGACTCACGGCACGATACGTCATCGTGCGAAAACTGACCGGTATATGTAGCACCCCAGCCACCCAGTTTGACTACAATAGCCGCTCTGAGCCCAGCTCTTCCCTAATTATGGGAGGTGGGTAGTCAACCGCCACCGCCCGCTCGGCTGCTGGAGCCCTGCATAGAATAAAGGCGGCCCGATACACGCATGCACACACACAGGCATACACACACATCTGGTCCCCAGCAAGTAAACCACACACATCTGTGGTCAAAGGACGTTGAGCGGCCAGGTTCATAGGCAATCAGCCGCCTGCAGACATACCACCATATGCTTATTACAATTGATTCGGTTAAAAACGTCTGTGTGTTGCGGCTCAGATAAATTGATTTACATATGTGTGCTACATTAGAGAGCATCAGACAGACTTGCAGATCGGTGCACCCCACGTACAAACCCACCGCAGCGCCTTACTACAATCATTCCAGCCGAAACATCTGGAAGCCGCGACCGTCGCCAAAGTCGCCTCACAGCGCCTGATTTCTTGCTCCCTCTGTCTACCCTAGCAGTTGAGCGCCAGCCGGTCCCTAGTCAGCCTCCCCTCTACCCCCGTCCCCCTCACCGCGGCGCGACCCGCTCCCCTTCCCGTGGCGCGGCCCTTTCCCCTCCCCGCGGCGCAGCCGGCGCCTCCCGCATCAGCGCCGACGCCGGCAGGCTGCTGTGCTTGGGCCGCGTCCTGTTGAGGAACACCTTGATGACGCCGTTGAAGTCGGCCGTCACCAGCACGTAGCCCATGGTGGACGTGCCGCCGCTGCCCACCGACTTCTTGTCGAGCGAGTCCTTCTTGGCGTCGTCGGTGGGTGGCGGGGCGGGGTCGGGGCTGGCCGAGCTCTGCGAACCCCGCTCTCCGCGCTCCTGTTCCAGTCTCGTCAGTTCACCGTCCACGTGCGAGAACACGAGGTCCGGGTGCGGCGCGAACAGCGCACACGTCACTTGTGCCTCGTGTGCTGGCGACGGCAGACGGAGGGGTCAGTGGGGCACGTTGAATGAGAAGAACAGGGGCAGTGGGGGTGGGGGGAAGTTGTATGAAAAGAGCAGGGTCAATGGGGAAGTTGTATGAAAATCCGACTAAATGACTAAGCGGCATAGTCACCAGGAACAGCTCGATTTTACGTGGAAATGCATTCATCTTCGCCAACACTGGCTGATCTAATCTATGTACGGGTAAGGAACAGTTCACCGAAACCACCGCTTAAAAACTAGGACAACATCCAGGAAGCCAATGAGGGAAACAATACCAGAAAGAGTCGCAGATCACACCACCCCAAAGGCGTGAGACGTGCAGACAGGTCAGAGCTTCGTAGTAATTATGCTCACCGTGGCGTCAGAGCCATCACCACACAGCTCCGTCCCGTCCGCTCGGCCCTGAGCCAGCTCGCCACCGGTCTGCCCCGGTCTCCCCCTTCCGCCTCCACCTGGTCCGCGCCGCCTGACTCACCCTTAATGCCCTCCCAGAAGTCGTTCCGGTCTCGGCGGGCCGACGAGAACTTTGAGTAGTCGTGGTGGGTTTTCCAGATGTAGACGCATTGGTTCTCGGATCCCACGACAATGTACTTGCCGTCGTGACTGCCGAGGGCAACAGGTGTGACGTCATTAACAGGTGTGACGTCATACACGCGGCCCTGAACGCTGACGTCATGCCCCGCTAATGAACGAACGCTGACGTCACACAGCACAGCGGACACACACGTCACAATAGCATGCCACACATTGTGTACAGAAATACAACATCAACGAGTCAGTCCATACCAGACAGCCTTGGCTTGGCATTAGTAGTCTGCAGACGCGGAAATTAATTAGGCTCGGCTCAGACCGAACAATCCCATTATCCTCCACCAGCCACAAGTAGCAATTATTGTAATGGAGTTGCCGGCAGTTCCACAATGTATTCAACATAATCACCCAGCATTATAAACGGTCACGATTCGTTTGCATCACAGCGGGTTCCACCAGGTCTGTCGGAACCAGTCCCCCACCACCGCGCGACAGATCTGAGACCGCGGCAGGGGAGGGGGACGCCCTACACGTGCTGCTGACTGACCTGAAGCTGCCGCGGATCTGACTGCTGTTGTTGGTGAAGCCCTTGTACTTGCAGGAGAGATTCAGGTCTCGCAGGTCGTACAGACGGATCCGACTGTCGTTGGACGTGACCAGAATCTGGGCAGAACAGGCGGGGCGCCGGCGGTGAGGAACAGAGTAGGCTGGCGGCGACTACAACACTTCCTACACAATCAGTGCATGATGCGACACTGATCGATCACTAGTACGGTGCAATTACTACCATCGTAGGTCCATAGGGCGCTCGTCATAGGTCTGAGTGCCGAACATTCGAGAAATAATTCCGAATTTCTTCACATGGATCTTAAGGTCCTAGCGTAGCACGTTTATAGCGCAGTACTTTAATGTTTCATATCTGCTCAGGCCAATGACAGCCACTCCCTTGGCCATGACTCCCGCGCGATCTGTAAGCCACCATAGCTAAGCGTGACCTTCGAGTTTGAGAGGCCGCAAAAAGGAGCATCCGGATATTTCGAAGATTTCCTCAGACATGAGGCTTCTGGAGATTTCGACTGCAGGTGACTTCAGTAATATGCGACAGGTGCATGCCATTGCCTTAGTGCTTCTTGAGACCAGATCGACATGGAATCTAACAAGTCGTACGAGTAGCAGCCTACGCAGATCGCGGATATCCCGACTACATCTACACAACAGTCAATGCCGAACGACTATTGAGAGAATCGCAACATACCTTTTTATGTTTTACAAATTGAGCACGAAACTTTTGATTGGATGGGTTTCACTGGGATCAGAGACAACTGCTAAGCAGAGCTTGTTGCGTGAACCCCTTCCTCTACCTTCCGATCACGACATTCCTTTTGTTTGTTTATTGGGGTTTAAGGGCGCGCCGACACCTTTGGTCAATTTGCGCCCATAATCACGAGATTCCTGTTTGCCGGTATAATTTAGAGTCGAAATGTTAACGTTCCGTAGAGCCTCGGCACAGAGATTCCCATTGACTTCATCTGAACCCGGCCGCTGTCACGAACAGCAGGCCATTACCGTCCAGGGGGAACTCTGAACGTGTCAAACATCCCGCCTCGCCAGGACGGGGAGCAGTTGGGCGGGCACACCCGCACACTTACTAACTGGGATATGGCAAGAGTAATCGTCTAATTTCCCCTAGCAACAGCAAATGCCGCACTTCAGCTTGATGATGATTTTGGCTTTAGGGCGCCGCAACAAAGTAGTTATATGGCGCCCATCCGCACTTCAGCTTAAAAAATAGGCGAAAAACGACAGACAACTGCGAAAGCAAAGACGGAGTTCAAGTAAGATCTAAACGGTCGTGAACACTGACATTCTTTTGCGAACGTCCGTTGGATCGTATAGATCCGATCATTGCAACTCAATTTTAGCGAAACCATATTGATAATTCCGAATCCCGATACTCAGAGCCATAACGTGATGATAATCATGACTGGGGGCTTAAAGGGAGTGTGCCTACTCACATTGGTCATGTGGAGTTGTTGACACTAGTCTGTAGAACATATTTTTCTGAATTTAGCCATGTACTTCATTTCCCCAGAATCACTTTAGTTGCTGAGATATTCCAAAGTCGCCAATCACATACTGGCAGTAGATTAATTATCAATATCGCCGAGAGCTTTTCGCCACTAAAGCAGTTGCTGTTCTTAAATTACAACGCTAACATATATTTTAGCTCTGCCAGCTGCGCCATTATAGGTAACATCTTCGCTACTCTGTTTATAGTTGACGATCGTTTTTGAGTTTTGCAAAACAAAACAAAGCAAAACAGAATATAAGTAAAAATTCAACCTAAAGGAGGCCCCAGACTGTGACATTTTATCGTAACCAATAATCAAAAGCAATTAGCTTCTTACCTAATAAAATATATTTGACATTTCAAAAGAGAGGCACACTCCTTAAGGGCCGCCGCAAACAAAGATAGTGATATGGCGCCATAACGTGAGCAGAGCGCTAGAACACCACAGGTCGGCAGGGAAACGGCGAGTGTTTGAGAAAGGACGATCAGGATTCATTATACCTTTCTTTATCAGGACGTAACGGTATCCTGAACGAGGTGCTGATTTAGACACATGATTCAAACATGTCGGAAAATCACTGTTTTCGTCAGGCAGGCATGTAAGGCGGTACATGCTCATTGTTCAGCCTCACACACGCAGAACGGTCGGTTTACTGCAACGCATTCCTGTAAGAGTGACTGATAAGTGAGTGTCGTTAGCCGTTATTCCTTATCGAATTACGAAATGCAAATGCATACAAGTTATCTAAAAAACTGACGGCCTATTAAATTAAATTAACAATTGAACTTATTGATTAAGATTTAAAAATTAATTATCTTGTTCTACCACATGATTGTGTTACCTTTGACCTACAGGTCAAAGGTGCGTCTCTGCACTGCCAACTTCCTGTGCCGCCTACCTTGTCCTCTCCGGGCATGGGCTCGATCCCGCTGATCTTCCTCCCCCTGGCGTTCTTGCCGCGGGTGGAGCGCACGTGGATCTGGGTGTGGTACTTGAGCTGGTCGGTCGAGTAGAACAGGCAACGGCCGTCGTACGATCCCACCACCGCGAACCGGCCGCCCTGCATAACAGAGACGATGTACACGTAAAAATCGCACCACCGCGAACCGGCCGCCCTGCATAACACAAACGACGCACATAAGCGTAAAAATCCCAGCACCGCAAACCGGCCGCCCTGCATAACAAAAATGGTAGAACATGTGAGATCCCACCACCGCGAACCAGCCAGCTTGCCAAAAAAGAAGCGACAATCATGAAGTCAGCGTCGAAACACAGACACATATACATCACACTTGGACAGACGTTGACGGCGAAACACGCCAACATTTTTGTTTTCTTTTTTGCATGAAAAAGGGCAAACAATGGGAGGCCAGGACTGTACGGAAATAATGTCATTCGGAGTTTGAAAGAACAGGAAGTGACGCCATGACGTTCAGCCGTGACAGTCCGCTATGGTTTCAATACTGCGCGGGCTGTTGTTAACTATATTTCTAAGCGCAACTACTCCGGTCATGTATGGTTTGGAGTGTTCAGTGCTCAGTCTGTCCTAAGGCATAGCGGCGGCAAGCTCACACCTTAAACAGAGAACCAGACGCGGATCCCCAAAACGGATCCCGGGATCTGATCTCTGGAAGCTGGATCCCGGATCTACTGAAATCCTAGATCCACCTTGGCGCAAATTGACCCAAAGGTGTCGGCGCGCCCTTAAACCCCAATAAACAAGATCCACCTTTACAAATTGTCGATGGATTCACTGGGATCATAGATCCGTCTTCGAGATTGGTCGAAAGATCCGCCGGGATGATCGCAGGCGCCATTTTGCGTTGGGATCCACTGGGATCCCAGATCTGCCATTATACAAATGTGTATTTTCAGAAACCATATTTTAAGTAACTGTTAATACTTTTCAATTAGTTGTAAATGACACTATCATGGGCTTATGCCTTAACCCGCGCACTGCGGGGGTTCGCGACCGAAACACGGAAGCTGCAGGGGGGAATTTTCGCCCCGTGGAGATTCTCCCAAAATACGCAATGGCTGCGACCATCGCGGAAAACGGCATTTAGATAGCTCTAAGAGCCAAGCCAGTCTATCCGCAACAAGTTACTTTCTCTGTATTTTCTTGGATCGGTCATAATTGAGGTCCACCCTCAGGTCGGTCACCCAAAGGTAGATTTTCCCGGTTTTAGGACTCTTTTAGGACTCTTTTCCAAGAAACCGCCGATTATCTCAGACTTGATAGTAGAGCAACGATTAGGAGACCATCGATGTCTGTTGAAATTTGCAATGCATGTTGTCCCTCAAAGATTCAGTTAGCTCAATAGTTTAATGGGTACCACCGAGGCTCCGATGAAAGGTCAATAATACTGTTTTAGCAAACAGTTTTATCTGTGGAACTAGGACTGTCACCTAAGAAAAGATACGGTAACGATTTGTGACGCCATTCGTGTTGTCTCATAGATGCACTTTGAAACATATTACGTTGACCTGGTAACGTCACACTTTCAAGACTTTGACCTAGGTCCAAGGTCATTTGGTTGCCCAGGGAGCTGCGTCATGTGTTGGGGCACGCGGCAGGACTAGACGACACCCGTTAGGTGTCAACTAATTCGTCTCTATCTCCTTTTCTCTTAAGTTATTAGCAAATCCGCTGAATGACCTCGAGATGAATAGATGACTTCCTCTGTAGAGATCACTGACAAAATTCAAGCGTTGATCATTTATATATTGCTAAGACATGCTTTTCTGAAAGAATTAGCCTGTCATGCATATTTTATGAGGGAACATTCTGGTTTACTTTCCCATTCCACTCTATTATGGGAGGTCAGAAATTTACTGCTTTGTCACCGATACGGAAAAAATCGAGATAAACGGGAATTGTACCGGCACACTGGGTACATGTGTTTTCTGTATGAAATCCTGCAAGTTTCAAAAAATTTCGGAAAAAAAGGACTGTTTGGCTTTGGCACGAACGCAAAACATTTTTGACGGTCGAGAGGTCTTAGATGTGATTTTGACTGACTAGCTGACCTCAAGTCAAAAACTTATTACAAAAGTTGGGTCATTGTGACCCTCAAAGGAGGCTGTAGCGAGAATCTTTGGCGGCAGTGCGCGCGCAGTTTTTCCGCTACTCCTGAAAACCTGAGGGGGAGGGGGGGCGGAAATCAACCCCCCTGCAGTGCGCGGAGTAACCCTGCCCTGCGTGTTACAGGCCCCCAATATTTGTCTTGAATAAATCTTTACACATGCTGCGCCTGCGCATCTTTCTGAAATTTTCAGTAACTGAGTGTACAACAATTTTACGCACCCTGTCAAAATTTGGTTAAAATTGGTCGCATAGTTTTGGAGATCATGACGTTTTGATGACGTCATGTTCGTAAAAACACGATAAATGTTTGAGAAATCATAGCAAATAGAGTTTTGCTGCAAAATACAAACAAAAAACAGACAAGACGTAAAATAACATTTTATTTCATGTCATTTTTTTAACCCCTCAATTTTTTTTTTTAAATCCACACAAAATCACATTTTTCAAAGATATTTGAAAAAACCGGAATATATGTGAGAGAACTGATGAAAAACAATACCCAAACAAAATTGCAAAACAATATCTCTATTTTTGACTGAGTGATGGCTTCCTGAGTGTAAGAAACTTATGACGTCATTTTTTTAATTCACTTTTTTGACTTTTTTTGACCAGATACAAGCAAATAAGTACCTTATCTGTATCAGGAGCCAAAGCTGGTCTAAGAACATGCCTCTTTATTTGCATTTATCATATTCTAATTTTGAGGTTTTCTGATCGCTATCCTGGACGTGATCGAGTCGAGGTTGCTAATGCTAATCGGCCATAGCCAATTATCTAGCCGAATGGTGAGATTTTCCTGGACTTAAGAGAGTCAATAACACCCTCAGATCTACAAACTCGATATGACTGGGCAGTAGCTAAATTTCAAAAGCAACCAAACTTGACGCTAACAAATCATTTTATTTTCAACAACTTTTAATTACGACGGCTCTTTGTAGCACACTCAGCTATTTTTGTGACTGGTTCGATTTTGGGTCATTCATTGACTGGAAGGTCAACGTTGACCTGAAAAAAAATGATATCGTTGTCTATGTTGCTTGGATTTGAAGTTAGCAGTGGCTGTTCAGGCCTACCCGTAGGGGCGAGGTTGAAAAAACGGTCCAGTAGGGAAGGTTAGTATATTCTTTTGTCAAGAAATACGCCCATAATTATGGCATGCTAATTAAGTGCGATCCTGTCGGATTCCCGAGATCGTTGTTGGGATCAGATCCATTATATTCATTTTTTATCCTATATGGGAATGCTGGGTGGGGATCCTTAGAATCCACGTGACGAAATGTAATCGAGGGTCATTGGGTCCAAGTAATGCTGTAATTTGGTCTCGTTGGGTATCCAGCACTAAAGGTATCTAGATTCAACATTGCGTTTTGTCGAGAGAATCAATGCGGATTCATAGATCCTTTTCTTTCAGATCCATGTCTATGTCTGCGAGATGGGACCATCGCTAGAACTTCGCACCCAGCCCCTGGCCAGGACGGCAGTGACTATAACCCATACCGAGAATATCCCGAAACCAGATGTTTTGCGGGATGCAAATGGTGTTAACCATGTGCGAGTGTCTGAATACCCGTCTCGCATTCTTCTACAAAAGGCGATTTATCTGAAATTCCGAACTAATACACGTTTCATATTTTACCATCGGAACACGAATTCATCTGGAAACACAAAAAACATTCCTATCAATACACGACAATGGGCAAAAGAACAGACTTCTAAGTGGACAAAACATCTGCTAGCCTTGAAAATTGCCCATGCCAATAAAAGTTGGCCATAGAAGGCATGGCGTGTCGGTAATCGTCCACCATCGAGTAGCTATCGGATCGCTTGCAGACCTGCAGTTGCGGTTAGCGAGTTAACCTTGAACCCCGCGGCGCGCTGTCGGCATGCCACCGGCCATTCCGTCATCACAATAGGGACGTCCGTCCAAATCGCGCCACCGACGCGCTGCGCCCCATAACCGGTTTCGTCCTGGAAGCCGCTGCTCGACGGGGGCAGAGGGGGGAATGAGGGAGGCGAGACGAGGAAGGGACCTTTCTGGGGGGGGGGGTGAATTGGGCGGGGGGAATCAGTGGGCGACGACCGTCCTCAAGTCCAGTGTCTTGTGGACGGCGGGTGCACTGCTCAACCACCGTTCGCAAACATTCCGAACCCAGAGTCCCCAGACCTCGGTGTCTTATAGAAATTCTTCGGCCTCCTGCTTACCGTGCTTATGGAAGGCTAATGGCCATGCGTTCCCTGTGCTTTTGGCTGGTGCTGTGGTGGCGTTTGCCAGCACAAGGGCGCGATTTCTTCCCGGGAGCGCAACGGAAGTTGTGCAGACGCGGGACGGCCGGCGGTCTCTGTGTGTCAGACCACGGCCGGTCGCTGCGCACTTCCCGACCAGTCACCGCGGCTGTGACCTTAGAAGCGGGACCACACGCGGTCTGCCGCTTCATCGCCATCGATCGGAGTCATTGCTGCCTCGCAGGACGTACTCGGGGCGGAACGAGCGTTGGACCAAACTCTGGCTCGTTACCCGCAACTGCACCACGACTCCACACGCCAACTCAGCCGCCACTCAGCCGCCAACCAGCCAGACCAATAGCGCAACCTAGCCCACCAAACAGCTCGCCAATCCCTAGCCCGCCACTCTCACCCCAACCAGCCGCACAACCCAGCGCCTACTTCAGTGCCACCAGACCGGCGCAACACAGCCACAACCAGCGCCCAACACTTCAGCCGCCAACTAGCCGCACTCAGCCGCCGACACAACACGACAAGCCGCAACTGCAGCCCCACCCAGCCGCCACCAGCGCCAACCGCCGCCGACTTCAGCCGCCGACTCTCCAGCGCCAACTCGCCACAACCAGCGCCCCGGGGGGACACTCAGCCGCCGACTCAGCGCGACTCAGCCGCGATCAGCCGCCGACTCAGCGCCAATCAGCCACAAACCCGCGCAACCCAGCAACCCACCGACCAGCCAACCTACCGCCGCCAACCGCCCAACCCAGCCACCAAAGCTCAGCCACACCACTAGCACAACACAGCTCACCACCAAGGCGCCAACAGCGCGCGGACTCAGCCAACCAACCAGCCGCACCCAAGCCGCCGATCAGCGGCCGACTCAGCCGCCCCGACTCAGCCGCGACTCAGCGCCAACCACAGCCGCAAAACGCAGCCGACGACCCAGCGCACCACCAGCCACCGACGCGCCGACCAGCCGCCAACAGCCACAACCCGCACCAACCAGCACCAACCAGCCACCTCCCAGCCCACCGACCCAGCCCCAACCCAGCAACCAACCCAGGCCGCCACTCAGCGCCAACAACAGCCCAACCGCTGCTCCAACTGCTGCCCCGACTGCTGACCCAACTGCCTGCCCCAACTGGCTGCTCCAACTGCGCACCTCCCACAGCACGCCTCCGAAGTTACCTAGCGGGTGCTGGTTTATTGTCAACGAGACACATCACAGAGTTTTCCTCTTGAAACGGCGAGTACCAGCGGGGAATATGCCCACAAGGATGAACCTCCCAGCCGTCCAGCGTCCAGCTTGTGGCCTAAACCCAGGTGGGGCGGCGGTGGTCGAGCATGCGCACCATTGACGGCTCGCTGCCTGGCTGGCGGCGGCAGCGCTGGTCTCGGGACGCGACGTGGTGGATGAGCGTAGGGCGCCTCGTGCGCACCGTAGCGAGGCGGCGCGCGCGGATACGGTCCAGTGCGGCTCGGAACACACCTGAGACGGGCGACGGGACGCGGCACGAGGTCACCCGTGCCTGGGCACCAATCCAACCCGGGGCTTCCAACAGCCGGCACAGGCAATTGACCTGGGCGTGCTGCTGCTTCGACCGCGGGTTTCAGCGTCACCAGCCGCGTCGACCCCGTCTGTCTCGCAGCAGGCGAGCACGGCTGCCATTGGGGCAGTTGCCCGAGGACTGGCAGTGGCACGTGCAGAAGGGAGGCGGCACGGGACGATGATCGGGGTTGATCAGTTACCCGGCAGTCATGGTCGGATCCGGGGGAGGGGGGCGAATGGGCCATTCCACCCTCCAACCCCCTGAAATCGACGCAAAAATTTACACATTCCCTGATATATAAGAAACTCTAAGCAAATTTTACAAAGGAAGGTTTGCTTTAAATCAGCTTATTATTTCACTGTCAAGAGAAGTCCGATGATATTGTTGTCTTGTGGAGCGTCTGACTGGAGCTTTTGAGCGTGATCTCGCCTCTGCAGCTGTGTATTTGCGGCTGTTCGCTCAGGCGGACGTGGGCCGCCTATGCGGAGCGTTGATAACTGAGCACGGACTCGCACTACATTATTCTACTTAATGGGCGGTGTCCCCCGCTTAAATCGGTCAGAGTCTCCCTGACGCCCCTTCCTTCCAAGCAAGTCACGAGAAGCTCCAAGAGTCTCGCGCTGCAACACTATCCAGTCCCATACACCAACAAGGACACGGAGCATCCACGAGAGTTCCCTGACGCCATAACCCGGTACCCTCACAACAGGCACGAGCTCCGCAGAGTTCCCTGCACTCCTCCCGTCCATACCACAGCAGAGCTCCGCCAGAAGTCTCCTACTGACGCCCTCCCCGCCATCCCCACAGGCACGGGGGGCTATTAGCGAGTCTCCCTGGAAGGACCCTATTCCCAGATACTCCAACAGGTCACAGAGCCGAGTCTTCCCCTGACACCCTCCCCGTCCCATCCCACAGGCACGGAGCTACAGAGTTCCCCTGACACCCCTTTCTGTCTTTTCCCAGGACGGAGCTATAGAGTCTCCCGCGACACCTTCCACGTCCCTCCCACATGACAAAGGAGCTCAGAGGTATCCCCTGATGCCCTCCAGTCCCTCCCCAGGCACGAAGCTCCGACCCCTGAGCGCACTCCACGTCCTCCCACAGGGCCGGAGCTCCAGTTCTCCCCTAGCCACAGTCCTCGCACACCGCTCCTGCACATGGACACGGAGCTCCAGAATTCTCTCCCCCCCATGGACGCCCTCCCCGTGCCTCGCCAACAGGCACGAGAGCTACAGAAGCTTCCCCGCTGACACCTTCCCGTCCCATCCAACAGGCACGGAGTCCGAGGGCCGGCGTTCGACCTCTCTGGGCGAGTATGGGCGGCATCGGATCCCGGCCCAACTGACGAGACCGGCTGGAAGGAACGCGCTCACAAAGGGTGTCGCGGCTGGCGAGCACTGGTCTCGTATGTGCTCGCCGCGCCGTGCTGTGTAAGCTGTCGCACATCGCAGCTTCTCTTCCGGGCCTTGCGGCGTGACTTGAGTCTAGATACAGCCGGCCGAAGGGAGGTTACGCTCGCATCGGACTGTGGCCGCTGGTCACGGGGCAGCCGGCCGGCTTGGGTCGGTAAGACGGCTCTCTCCGGCTGTTCGCCCGGCAGCCCGACGGTGGGCGCTCGGATAGGACCACTACGTTCGACACATCCGTGCACCACCATCCACAGAGATGCTGAAGGAGGCGAAGCAGACGGCTGGCGTTTAAGACGTTCCTGCGCTCGACGCGGAGCGTTCTGAGCCACCGAGGACTCGCAAAGAAGCTGCTCTTCTTTGGAAGTATTGAGCAGGGCACAGGTCTGGAAACTCCCGATTGCGGACGACGCTGAGCCGGTGGGACTCCATCACTTCTCCTTAGCACAAGCTTTTACAAATGTCCTCCGTCACACCGTGACGTAATGGACTTTAGTGTGATTATATGACCGAGTCATAAGGATCACGAATGAAAGAGTGAACCCGACCAGCCGTGGCATGTTACTGTGTATACGGCAATTTGGACACGAGATATGCGCATGACCTGATGACAATGCACGATCAAATACAAGAAAGAAAGATTAAAAAACGTTTATTAAATGCATCTCCTGGTATGAGAAGAGACATAAAACTATGCCATCACCAGGAGGGACGGGAGGGAAGGGGCAACTGCCCCGTGAAGATCCGCACGTGCCCCTTTGGAAAGATGCTTTTAAGACATTTCCAAAGACGGAGCATCTGGGGATTCATGGATGAACGGCCATGGCCCCTGGAGCGACGACTGAACCCATGGAACTTTGGCCTGGCCCATGAAAAGGGGTTATCAAAAATCGAGGGACCAACCTACGTACCGCCATTTTTAACTCACCGGAATTGGTCTACTTTGCTTAGAGGGAAAGGGCATTTTCAACCTTTTGATTACGAATTTTTGTCCTAAAATTATCCTCACCTGGGGGCCCCCAAGGGCGGATACAAGGGGCCTCTTGCGCCACTCGGTGGCGGGGGGCCCTCAGACAATGAATAACCCCTCTTACGGCCGGAGGCCCTGGGTGGTGGTACTGAGTACATAAAGCTTTAACACCATTTTATCGCTTTACACGCACAATAACATTTGTAGAGGTCCGCACCATACACAATGTGACGCATTGATAAGAATGCATATCCAGGGCATATAATTCAAAACTTTCGCGCCGCAATTCATTTCAGAGTTCCAGGTCTTGGTCATAAATAATAATTCGAAGTTCGTATAGCTGATTCCGAATTAGTGTAATTGGTTCCAAAGTTGATATGGAAATTTTCTAACTATAGCTCCTAGAAGTTGTATGGCCCATGCCATATATGTCATACTGCATTCTCCATACTCGTAACTAGGGCCGGTGTCACATATTTGTGGTTGGGGGGGGGGGGGCAGTTTTTCCGGGAATAAAGGGACCCATCCAAGCTGCCCATATTAGGTAATACTATCTATATCTCTTTCCGATATATATACATATATATAACCAGACTCTAATCTACCGATTGTTTCCATTGCATGATCAAAATCTTGATATGCCTCACACTCTGTGTATATAGCATACACCTTTATTTCAATGCAACTATGCTGTGTCGCGGCTCAAACAGATCCAAGTTTTTACTACAAGTGTGACAAACGTTTCACTACACACTTTTGTTTATTTCTTGCGACTGTACGAAAGATGTTTACTCAGTTCACTAGTTCCAGACTGAATTTACTAGGCAACACACTTCTTCCGTCATGTGCTGGCGTTGCTATCATCTTAATCTTATCTCATACATTATTAAAGGGTAATGCAAGGGATCGGCGCGCTATTAGCAGGGGGAAAATTAAAAACAACTTTTCTTTCGCCAGTGAAAAACGTCCCGAGCGATGGAACGACGCGCGCACGCGGCGCCGCTCCGTGGGGGCATGTTCAATCGTGGCCCATTTCCGTTATTCACAATAGGCGATGTCACAAATCCCCGCCACCGCGGCTGTCTCCCCAGGAACCGGTTCGTCGTGGAAGCGGGGCCCACCAGTGCTCACGAGAGGACTTCGAGGGCTGGAGGGGGGTGTGAGGGGCGGAATACCAGTGGGCCGACCGACCGGGCCTCAGTCCAGTGTCTTGTGGCGCCGGGTGCACTGCTCCACCACCGCTCCACAAACCTTCCCCGAACCCCAGAGTCCCCAGATCCTCGGTGTCTTATCAGAACATCTCTCGGCATCATCTGCAATCACCGTGCTTCTGGAAGGCTAACTCGGCCATGCGTCTCCCTGTGCTTCTGGCTGTGCTGCTTCTGGTGGCCGTGCCAGCCACACGGGCAGCCAGCATCTTCTTCCCGGAGGAGCCGCAGACGGACGTCTGTGAGAACGCGGGACGGCCGGACCGGGTCTCTGTGTGTCAGCCACGGCTGGTCCGCTGCGCCACCTTCCCGACCATCACCGCACTGCTGACCCAGAGGCCACGCGTCTGCCGCTTCATCGCCATCGATCCGATCATCTGCTGCCTCGCCGAGGACGTACTGCCGGACACGTTCGGACAACTCGGCAGTACACCCGCACCACCGACTCAGCCGCCAACTCAGCCGCCGACTCAGCCGCCAACTCAGCCACCAACCCAGCCGCCAACACAGCCGCCAACCCAGCCACCAGCCCAGCCACCAACCCAGCCACCAACCCAGCCACCAACCCAGCCACCAACCCAGCCGCCAACCCAGCGGCCACCCAAGCGCAACCCAGCAAACCCAACCCAGCACGCCAACCCAGCCGCCAACTCAGCCACCAACCCAGCCACCAACTCAGCCACCGACCCAGCCACCAACCCAGCCACCGACTCAGCCGCCGACTGCTGCCGCGACTGCTGCGCCAACTGCTGCCCCGACTGCTGCCTCGACTGCTGCTCCAACTGACGCACCCACCGCCGCCCCGAAGGTTCCTAGCGGGTGCGGTGTCACGGACCCACAGGAGTTTCTTCCTCCTTGACAACGGCGAGTACCAGCGGGGCTGCCCAAGGAGAACCTCCCCGCGCCAGCGTCAGCTGCGGCCCTCAACCGTGGACGGCCCTGCGGCGCCTGCGTACCGTGCCTGACGAGCCTCGCTGCCCTGGCTGTGCCGGCGGCGGGTGCTCGGTCTCGGAGGCGCGTTGGTGGTGGTGCACCGGTGGACGCCACTGCGCCGTAGGTGATGCGGCGCGACCGGAACAGTATAGCAAGTGCGGGGCTCGGAAACACGACCTGGAGACGGCGAACGGACGGCAGGCACGCAGCGAGTTCACGTGGCTGGCCACCCACATCCACCCGGTGCTTTCCCACACAGCGGCACCGCGCAATGGACCTGGCGCTGCTGCCTGCTCGACCGACGGTCGCGTCCACAGCCGCGTCGACCCGTTTTGTCTGCCGCAGCAGCCAGCCCTTGCCGATGGTGAGTGTCCGCGACTGCAGTTTGGCACGATGCAGAAAGGGAGGCGGCACGGGGCGATGTCGCCGGGTTTGTGATCTCGTTACCGGGAGTTCATGGTCGGGGATCCGCGCGCTGGAGGGGCAAATGGGGTCATACCACCTCAACCCCCTGAATCGAGCAAAAATGTACACATTCCCTTGAATACATTAAGACTCTAAGCAAATATTTACCAAGGGAAAGTCTTTGCCTTAGAATCAGCCTATATTTCCACTGTCAGACAAGCTCCGATGAATTGCTTGTCTTGGTGGACCGCGTCCTGACTGGAGCGTATTGAGGCTAGATCTCGCTTGCCTTGCAGCTGTTGTATTTGCGACTGGCCGCTTCTAGTGCGGCGCGTGGGCCGCCGCCGTGCGGGACCCGACACTGTGGCGAGACACTGGACCACGGAACTGCAGACTATTTATCTAATTCTGCGTACTCTACTGGCTCGTCGTTGATCCCCCAGGCGGTTCAACGATTCGAGTCTCCCTGACGCCCCCCGTCGCTTCCACAAGGCACGGGCGGCTCACCAGAGTCTCCCCCATGACGCCCTCCCCGTCCCTCCCACAGGCACGGAGCTACAGAGTCTCCCCTGACGCCCTCCCAGTCCCTCACACAGGCACGAAGCTCCTGAGTCTCCCCTGACACCCTCCCCGTCCCTCCCACAGGCACGGAGCTCCAGAGTCTCCCCTGACAACCCTCCCGCCCTCCACAGGCACGAGCTCCAGAGTCTCCCCTGAACGCCCTTCCCCGTCCCTCCCACAAGGCACGGAGCCTCCAGAGTCCTCCCCCTGACGCCCTCCCGCACCTCCCACAGGGCACCGAAGCCTACAGAGTCTCCCTGACGCCCTTCCCAGTTCCCCTCACACAGGCACGGAGCTACAGAGTCTCCCCCTGACGCCCTCCCATCCCTCCACAGGGCACGGAGCTACAAGTCTCATCTGACACCCTCCCCGTCCCTCCCACAGCGCACGGAGCTCCAGAGTCTCCCCCTGACGCCTCCCCGATCCATCCCACAGGCACGAAGTACAGGAGTCTGCCCTGACACCCTCCCGTCCTTCCCCAGGGCACGGAGGCTACAGAGTTCTCCCCTGGACCACCTCCCGTCCCTCCCACGGCACGGAAGCTCCAGAGTCTCCCCCTGACGCCCTCCCCGTCCTCTCAAAGGCCACGGAGCTCCAGACAGTTCTCCCCTAGACGCCCCTCCCCGTCCTCCCGAGGCACGGAGCTCCAGAGTCTCCCCTGACACCCTCCCCGTCCCTCGCCCAGGCAACGGAGTTCCAGAAGTCCCCTCGCACCCCTCCCGGTTCCTCCCACAGGCACGGAGCTCAGAGTCTCCCCCTGACGCCCTCCCGTCCCTTCCCCACAGCGCCGGGAGTCCGGCGCGGCGTTCGACCCTCTCTGGCGAGCTGAGCGGCTCGGACCCGGGCCAACGCGCGGCGCAGGCTGGTACGGCGCCAACGGCCTCGTCTGGCGCCGACTGGCCGTGTGCGGCCGCGCCGCTGCGGGAGCCTGCCCGCACTCGGCTTCATCTTCCCGCAGGGCCTGCAGGCCGACTCTGAGAGGTGCGTCAGCGGCCGCCCCAGGAGGGAGCTTCCTGCTCGCACGAACTCGGGTGCCCGCTGGTCACCGGCAGCCCGGCCGCGCTGTGACCGGTATGAGGCCTGCTCCTCGGCTGTCTATGCCTCGGCCAGCCCAAAGTGAAAGTCCATCGCTCGCGCCGCGGCTCCGAGGTGGCGCTCCGGATCGACCACTACGCCGACCACATCCGCACCACCATCACAGAGATGCTGGATGGGGCGAAGCAGACGGCGGTCTGAGACGCCCTGCGCGACTCGGCGCCTGATGCCACCAACGGCGCAGGAGCTGCTCTTCTCTTTGGAATTGAGCAGGGCACAGGGTCTGAGAAACTTCATGACGACGAGCCGATGGGACTCCATCGCTTCTCCTTAGCACAGGCTTGACAATGTCCCGTGCGGTGACCATATTGGGCATTTTGTCGTATGACGAGTCATTAACCCTATTACTGTCGGGGGGGGGGCGAATCGGCCCCCCTTGAGGTTTTTCGCGTACGGGTCATTCACTACTCAGGACTCAGAATCTTCAAACTTGCTGGCTTTTCTAACATTCATTGCGCATCCGAACGGATGCACTTTTTTCCAATTGAATTATTAGGAGTGGCGGTCCAGGCAGTTTTTAGGGGGGCGTGTTTCGGCCGCTTTTGACACAAAAATCTTTGCATGTTCAAGCATCTGGAGAGTTGTTGAGTTCGAAGGAACCACACGGGGAGAAACGTGTTAAGACAAAACAGGGCATCGTAACGAATTTGTGGATTGCTCTTTCAGATGGCTATCTCTCAAAATTTCAAAATTTGAATTTTGAAATCCAATTTTTTTGAAAACTTATTTCTTTTCACAAACTGATGCAAGTTTTTTATTTTTCGCAGGCGTTTCAAAAAACCGGATTATATGTGAGAGAAAACATGCCAAATGAATGTGTGTTGAAAGTTGTCAGGGTGATATCTAAATATATTGACTGACCTGATGTCAGGTCAAAGGCAACTTCCCACATTTAAAGTACTAATGGTGGAAAATGAAAACGAGGGTTTATACATTGCATCAATCCATGTATTTCAGCATTAAATGCTGCATTTAGCCTTCTTGATGAAAGGATGATTTTTTCGTCAGTGACCTTTTTGAAATTCATTCAAGGTCGACAACACCTTTTAATTCATAACTCGTGACAAGAACTTCATAGCGGACTCACAAATGGTCTCAAATGTTGTCTGCGTCCATACGCGTCTTTTTATATGCAATTTTGACCCGACTTACGTTTACCCTGACCTTACCTTGACCAGCGGGTCAAATTTTCGATTGACCAGTGATGTGCTTCGAACCGCAAATAACCGAGGAGAACACGGATGGTACCACAAATTAATGCTGTAATATACTTTAGGATAAAAGATCTCATTAATGAAGCAAACCATTTGCTGAAAAACACGTTTTTAACATTTGTGGACCCTTTCTACAGTTCCAAACCATGCCTGAGGTCATTCTGATGCCTTACAGGTGACAAGACAATAAAACCGCTTAACATTGACTTTTTTGGATTCTCCTAGCCGCCATAGTTCCGAGGATAATGGCAAGGTTTCCTAAAAAATATATGTTTATGACAAAATGATTTTTTTGATGACGTCATTTGACCGTTGAAAGATATTTGACCCACGGTACACCAAAAATTTGACAAATAGAGTTCTTTGCGACCTAGTCACACACCAAGTGTTCATGTTCTGTGGCCTCTTATGCAAGCGGAGATCGTGAAGGGGGCCGAATAAGCCCCCCCCCCGACAGATTGTATACTTTTCTCCCCCAGTGAATAGGGTTAAGGACCGAAGATTGGAAAGAGTGAAGCCCGCGTACCAGGGCGTGACGTTTACTGTAGTAACTACGGCAATTTGGACACGAGATATGCGCATGACCTGATGACAATGCACGATCAAATACAAGAAAGAAAGATAAAAAACGTTCATTAAATGCATCTCCTGGTATGAGAAGAGACATAAAACTCTGCCCTGACCAGGACGGGGGCTGCCATGCCCCTTTGGAAATAGAGCCCACAGGGCCCTATTCCAAAGATGCTTTTAAGATATTTCCAAAGACGGAGCATCTGGGGATTCATTGGTGGACGGCCAGGGCCCCTGCAGCGACGGCTGGACCCATGGAAATTTCCTCTGGCCCATAAAAAGGGGCTATCAAAAATAAATGGACCAACCTACGCACCGCTATTTTTAACTCACCGGAATTGGTCTACTTTGTTAGGAGGAAGCTGGGAGAGGAGAACATTTTCAACCTTTTGATAAACCATTGTTGTCCTAAAAATATCCTCACCTGGAGGCCCCCAAGGGCGGACACAAGGGGGCGTCTTGCGCCACTCGGTGGCGGGGGCCCCTGAGACAATGAATAACCCTTCTTTCTGTCGGGGGGCCCGGGTAGTGGTACGAGTACAGAGGGCCTCTGGTGCCATATAGGGGGGTCCCCGGTAGGCCCGTGCCCCGGTATAGGTGGTCCGTGCCCGTAACGGGCCCCATTAGTTGGAAACGAATAGGCACGGTCCTCCCCCAAATGACAGCCAGAGGTCTCCTCTTGCCGGCATCTCAGGGGGAGGGGGCTGGAACTATCAGAAGCCCTTTTGACGGTCAGAGGGCCCTGGTAGTGGTATTGAGCACAGTGGCCTCGGCACAAGGCAGGTGCCCCGTGCCCATCAGTTGCCCACTAATACAAAAAATATGGATACAGTGTCCTTGAATGACAGTCGCGGGCCCCCTACATAACCTCCCAAAGTAAAAACTCTCCGGCTTTGGACAACTATATTTTGAGTGGGGCCCCATTTTCAATACAACCTTGACACTAATTTGGTTTGCACTCAGGAAGTCCGAGAGGGGGGCTACAGCCCCGATATCCCCTAAACCCTAAACTTAACCCTTTTCCTTTTCCCCTAACCTGTATCCGCCCCTCCGGGAGGGTCGGCCAGGGTCTCGGGGTCTGTGTCCGCTGTCCAGATTGCTGTAATGCATTGGTCACTGACATTGCCTGGCGTCGCGTTTGACCACGACGAACTTGAACTCTGTCTATCCCTTGATGCATCGAGCATCGCTATCGACATTCGGTCTAAACTCTAATACGATTAAGCTATTTGTGCTATTTCATTTTGCCTTGGTTGGCATGTCAAGAAGACGCGAAATGTATGGCTCTTCATTTAAAGGGAGAGTGCCACCTCGCGGCCGATATAGTTTTTGGTATGTATCGATATATTAAGCGTGTTCGATTTCACCTGCAAAGTCTGGTTCCCGAAACTGACCCCGTTAGATAAAAAAAGACTTAAGCACCTCCAATGATTGGCAATCATTCGTAAAATTGAAATCACCTCCGCACTATTTTGAATCACTTCTTTGCGGACTATAACTTTCGTTTTAGTATTGCAAACTGAACATCACCATTCCGTCAGTCAACTAAAAAAATAAAAAGCATATGCAGTTAACTATATTGTCAACAATCTTAGGTTATTTTAATAATCAAACAGCCAGAATAGCAAGAATATTTGAGGCTCGACTTTGGGCTGTAAAGTGTAAAAGTTAAGTGACATTACCCTCTAACAGAGATAGACGTCAAGGTCAAGTCGCGGCAAATTCAGACTCCGGCTTAGGGCGGGGAGCTGTTGGGTAATACAAACCGGTAGTGAGTTTCGGAAAACTTTCAGCAACTGTTACTGTACAATTGTACATATTGCTGACGATCGATTAATTCCAGAAACGAATTGAAATCACGGATTTTGTTTCCCCTCATTCGCAAAGCAAGTGATACAAACGGTACAGTTTAATATACAAAATAGTAAATTAAAACATAGCGCATCAGCTATACGTAACGACATCTAGTGGCAAGTATCTAAGTACTAGTCCAGTGCCAGTCTATGCCCCCAAGTACACCATCGCCCATCAAGAGTGGCCATCATAAATTTAGTGCTGTGCACAATAGGGACCAACATTTTGGAGTAAAAAAAAAGAAAAAACTTCAAACTTGGAACTCTTTATATAGAGCATCACAACCTTTATTTTCCAAGTGACATTGTGGCGTCACACACAGATTCAAGTTTTTGCTTAATGTGTGACTAAAGTTATTCAACTACAACTTTTGTTTATTTCTTGCGACATGTACGAAAGGATGTTTGTTTACTAGTTCAGTTCAATAGCTTACCAGAGTGAATTTACTAAGGCCTCACACATTTTCCTTTCGGTGCTATCATCTCCAGATAACATCAAAACGTCCCGAAGGTGTGGAACGACGTCGCGCGCGCGGCGCGCTGTCGGCATGTCCACTGTAGGCCATTCCGTTATCACAATAGGGACGTCCCAATCCGCCACCGACGGCTGTCCTCCCAGAACTGGCTTTCGTCCTGGAAGCGGCTAACCAGTGCTTCCACGTGAGGATTGAGGGCTGAGGGGGGCCTGAGGGGCGGGAATACCACCAGGCCCAGGGTATCTTTATACCACCAGGCCGACCGACCGGGCCTCAGTCCAGTGTCTTGTGGCGTGGGGTGCGCTGCTCCTCCATCACCGCTCCACAAACCTTCCCCGAACCCCAGAGTCCCAGATCTCGGTGTCTTATCAGAACATCTATCGGCGTCATCTGCATCACCGCGCTTCTGGAAGGCTAACTCGCCATGCGTCTCCCTGTGCTTCTGGCTGTGCTGCTGTTGGCCGTGCCAGCCACACTAGCTGCCAACATCTTCTTCCCGGAGGGAGATGATGATTTGGGCTTAGGGGCGCCTTTCTTCTCCAAGGATGATGGTGATTTGGGCTTAGGGGCGCCTTTCTTCTCCGAGGATGATGGTGATTTGGGCTTAGGGGCGCCTTTCTTCCCGGAGGGTGCTGATGATTTGGGCTTAGGGGCGCCTTTCTTCTCGGAGGATGATGATGATTTGGGCTTAGGTGCGCCTTTCTTTCCGGAGGAGCCGCAGACCTGTGAGACGCGAGACGGCCGTCCGGGTCTCTGTGTGTCTGCCACGGCCGGTCGCTGCTCCTCCCTCCCGACCATCACCGCACTGCTGACCCTGAGGCCACGCGTCTGCCGCTTCATCGCCATCGATCCGATCATCTGCTGCCTCGCCGAGACGTACTGCCGGACACGTTCGGACAACTCGGCAGTACCCCCGCACCACCGACTCAGCCGCCAACTCAGCCACCAACCCAGCCACCAACCCAGCCACCAACCCAGCCACCGACTCAGCCACCAACCCAGCCACCAACCCAGCCACCAACCCAGCCGCCGACTCAGCCGCCGACACAACCACCGACACAGCCGCCAACCCAGCCGCCAACTCAGCCACCAACCCAGCCGCCAACCCAGCCACCAACCCAGCTGCCGACTCAGCCGCCAACCCAGCCACCAACCCAGCCACCAACCCAGCCGCCAACTCAGCCGCCGACACAACCACCAACCCAGCCACCAACCCAGCCACCGAACCAGCCGCCAACCGACCCCCCGACTCAGCCGCCGACTCAGCCACCGACTCAGCCGCCAGCCCAGCCACCAACCCAGCCACCAACCCAGCCGCCGACTCAGCCGCCAACCCAGCCACCAACCCAGCCACCAACCCAGCCGCCGACTCAGCTGCCAACCCAGCCGTCAACCCAGCCACCAACTCAGCCACCAACCCAGCCGCCAGCCCAGCCACCAACCCAGCCACCAACCATGCCGCCAACTGCTGCCCCGACTGCTGCCCCGACTGCTGCCCCAACTGCTGCCCCAACTGCTGCTCCAACTGACGCACCCACCGCCGCCCCGAAGGTTCCTAGCGGGTGCGGTGTCACGGACCCACAAGGTTTCTTCCTCTTGACAACGGCGGAAAGTAACAGCGGGGAGCTCCCAAGGATGAACCTCCCGCGCCAGCAGTCCAGCTGGGCCTCAACCCGTGGACGGCCCTGGTCGGCCTGCGCACCTCTGACGGCTCGCTGGCCTGGCTGTGCGGCGGCGTGCTGGTCTCGGAGCGCGTGGTGGTGACGGTGGCGCACTGCGCCGTGGTGAGCGGCGCGCCGGAACAGTTAGCAGTGCGGCTCGGAGAACACGACCTGGAGACGGCGACGGACGGCGGCACGCAGGAGTTCAACGTGCTGGCCACCCACATCCACCCGGGCTTCCAACAGCCGGCACAGCGCAATGACCTGGCGCTGCTGCTGCTCGACCGACCGGTCAGCGTCACCAGCCGCGTCCGACCCGTCTGTCTGCCGCAGCAGGCCCAGCCGCTGCCCGATGGTGAGTGTCCGGCGACTGGCAGTGGCACGTGCAGAAGGGAGGCGGCACGGGACGATGATCGGGGTTGATCAATTACCCGGGAGTCATGGTCGGATCCGGGGGAGGGGGCAAATGGGCCATACCACCCTCCAACCGCCCTGAAATCGACGCAAAAAAAGACACATTCCCTGATACATATAAAAAACTATAAGCAAATTTTACTAAAGGAAAGTTTGCTTTAAATCAGCTTATCAATTTCACTAATCAAGAAGAAGTCCGATGAGTTTTCAGAATTGTGTGAAACTTTTGGGAACTTCACCAAAACCATCCGTTGTGGATCCTGTTCCATTATGCCACGTCTGCTTAATTTTATAACCACAGCGATCTCTCGATACCGATGTTTTAGATCTCATCACATCTCTCACGGCTGTATCATAACTGGCCTCACCGCAGCGATATGTGCCACTCGCCACCACCGACTCAGAGTCTCCCCTGACGCCCTCCCCGTCCCTCCCACAGGCACGGAGCTCTAGAGTCTCCCCTGACGCCCTCCCCGTCCCTCCTACAGGCACGGAGCTACATAGTCTCCCCCTGACGCCCTCCCGTCTCTCCCACAGGCAGAGTCTCCCCTGACGCCCCCCGTCCTTCCCACAGGCACGGAGCTCCAGAGTCTCCCCCTGACGCCCTCCCGTCCCTCCCACAGGCACGGAGTACTGAGTTCCCTACGCCCTCCCCGTCCCTCCCACAGGCCGGAGCTCCAGAGTCTTTCCCTGACGCCCTCCCCGTTCCCTCCCTCAGGCACGGAGCTACTGAGCTCCCCTGACCGCCCTCCCCGTCCCTCCCACAGGCACGGAGCTCCAGAGTCTCCCCTGGACGCCCTCCCCGTCCCTCCCACAGGCACGGAGCTACAGAGGTCTCCCCCTGACGCCCTCCCCGTCCCTCCACAGGCAAGGAGCTACAGAGTCTCCCCCTGACGCCCTCCCCGTCCCTCCCACAGGCACGGAGGCTCCAGAGTCTCCCCTGACCCCTCCTCGTCCCTCCCACAGGCACGAGCTACGAGTCTCCCCTGACGCCCTCCCCGTCCCTCCCAACAGGCACGCGAATACAGAGGTCTCCCCCTGACGCCCTCCCCGTCCCTCCCACAGCACGAGCTCCAGAGTCTCCCTGACGCCCTCCCGTCCCTCCCACAGGCACGGAGCTTCCAGAGTCCACCCTGACGCCCTCCCCGTCCCTTCCCACAGGCACGGAGCTACAGAGTCTCCCTGACACCCTTCCCGTCCCTCCCACAGGCATGGAAGCTCGAGAGTCTCCCCCTGACACCCTTCCCCGTCCCTCCCACAGGCACGGAGCTTACAGAGTCGTCCCCTGGACGCCCTCCCCGTCCCTCCACAGGCACGGGGCTACAGAGTCTCCCCCTGACGCCCTCCCCGTCCCTCCACAGGCACGAGTCCAGAAAGTTCCCCTTGACTGCCCTCCCCGTCCCTTCCCACAGCACGGAACTACAGAGTCTCCCTGACCGCCCTCCCCGTCCTCACAGCACGGAACTACAATAGTTCTCCCCTGACGCCCCCCCGTCCCTCCCACAGGCACGGGAGCTACAGAGTCTCCCCCTGACGCTCTCCCCGTCCCTCCCACAGGCAAGAGCTACAGAGTCTCCCCCTGACGCCCCTCCCCGTCCCTAACCACAGGCCGGAGCCTTACAGATCTCCCCCTGACACCCTCCCACAGGCATGGAGCTCGAGAGGTCTCCCCCTGACACCCTCCCCGTCCCTCCCACAGGCACGGAGCTACAGAGTTCTCCCCTGACACCCTCCCACAGCATGGAGCTCGAGAGTCTCCCTCTGACACCCTTCCCGTCCCTTCCACAGGCACGGAGCTACGAGTCTCCCCCTGACGCCCTCCCAGTCCCCTCCCACAGGCACGGAGCTACTGAGTCTCCCTCTTTGATGCCCTCCCGTCCCTCCCACAGGGCACGGAGCTCCAGAGTTCTCCTCTGACGCCCTCCCCAGTCCCTCCCACAGCACGGAGCTCGAGGCGCCGGCGTTCGACCTCTTGGCCGAGCTGAGCGGCTCGGACCAGGCCAACCGCGGCGGCTGGAGGCGCAACACGGCCTCGGTGGCGCCGCTGGCCGTGTGCCGCCGCGCCGCTGGCAGGAGCTTGCCGCACATCGGCTTCATCTTCCCGCAGGGCCTGCAGGCCGACTCTGAGATGTGCGTCAGCGGCCGGAGGGAGGCTTCTCTCGCACGACTCGGGTGCGCCCGCTGGTCACCGGCAGCCCGGCCCGGCTGGTCGGGTATGAGGCTGCTCCTCCGGCTTCAGCCCGGCCAGCCCGAGGTGGCGCTCCGGATCGACCACTACGCCGACCACATCCGCACCACCATCACAGAGATGCTGGAGGAGGCGAAGCAGACGGCGGTCTGAGACGCCCTGCGCGACGCGGCGCCTGATGCCACGAACGGCGCAGGAGCTGCTCTTCTCTTTGGAATTGAGCAGGGCACAGGGTCTGAGAAACTCCATGACGACGAGCCGGTGGGACTCCATCGCTTCCCCTTAGCACAGGCTTGACAATGTCCCGTGCGGTGACCATATTGGGCATTTTGTCGTATGACGAGTCAATAAAAGGACCGAATGAAAGAGTGAAGCCCGCGTACCAGCGTGACAGTGTTACTGTGTAACTAGGCAATTTGGACACGAGATATGCGCATGACCTGATGACAATGCACGATCAAATACAAGAAAGAAAGATTAAAAACACGTGTATTAAGTGTGTCTCGGAGAGTTCGCAGAGTTTGATGAGAAGGCATCAAACTCTGCCCTCACCGCGACGGCTGGACCCATGGAAATTTGTCCTGGTCATGAAAAGAGACTATTAAAAATCGATGGCCCAACCTACCTACCCCTATTATTAACTCACCGGAATTGGTCTACTTTGTTTTGAGAGAGGGGGAGCATTTTCAACCTTTTGATTATTAATTTTTGCCCTAAAATTATCCTCACCTGGGGGGCCTCAAGGGCGGATACAAAGGGCCTCTTGTGCCACTCGGTGGCGGGAGCCCCTCAGACAATGAATAACCACTCTTACGGTCGGAGGCCCTGGGTGGTGGTACTGAGTACAGGGGTCCTCTGTTGCTATACAGGGGGTACCCGGTAGGTATAGGTGGCATAGGTGGCCCGGGTCCGTAACGGGCCCAATTAGTAGTTGGAAACGAATAGGCACGGTCCCCCCCCCCCCCAATGACAGCCAGAGGTGTCCTCTTGCCGGCATCTCAGGGGAGGGGTGGAACTATCAGAAGCCCTTTTGACGGTCAGAGGGCCCTGGTAGTGGTATTGAGCACAGTGGCCTCGGCACAAGGCAGGGGCCCTGTGCTATCAGTTGCCCATTAATACAAAACAAATATGTACAGTGCCCTCGAATGACAGTCACGGGCCCCTACATAGCCCCAAAAGTAAAAACTCAACAGCTTTGGCGAATTATACTTTGAGAGGGGCACCATTTTCAATACAACTTTTACACATATTTTGTTTGCCCTCAGAAAGCCCGAGGGAGGGAGGGGGCTATAGCCCCAATTTCCCCTAAACCCTAAATCCTAAACTTTTCCCTTTTCCTTTTCCCTAACCTGTATCCACCCCTCCGGATGGGTCGGCCAGGGTCTCGGGGTCTGTGTCCGCTGTCCAGATTGCTGTAGTGCATTGGTCAGTGGCATTGCCAGGCGTCGCGTTTGACCACGACGAACTTGGACTCCGTCTATCCCTTGAAACATCGAGTATCGACATTTGGTCTAATGTAATTAAGTTGTTTGTGCTATTTCATTTTGCCTTGGCTGGCATGTCAAGAAGACGCAAAATGTATAACTCTTCCTACAATTTAAAATTATCGTAGCAGCGGTGTTCGTCAAAGGGAGGGCACCACCCCCAGCCCCGCTTAACACCGCTCGTCAAAGGGAGGGCACCACCCCCAGCCCCGCTTAACACCGCGCTTCCCACTTAAACCGAGTTTTATTGCTGATTCGGCGAAAATGACTATTACCAGCAAAAATAAACTAACAAACAAAACATCACAGCTCCTTCAATATGGTTGCAGTTTTTGTAGTGCATCACAATAATCAGCTGACGGTCACGGGCGACCTTCCCAGTTGGAGGGTTGACGGGAATCCTGGTGGGTTGGCTGAGTCCCTCGAGGGTCGACCGGAGCCCTTGGATGGCCGATCTCAGGCTTAATGGATGAGCAACCAACACCTTTGGAGCATCAACTGAACCTGGCTTATTTGGATAGTGCATCAGTACACGAAATAGGGCCTGTGCCCATGGTACTCTCACAAAAGCTCGACGTATTTGGCCGGCACGGCGATTTTTTTGTGTGGATGTACAGTCACGAACAAAAGTTCCGTCCACTTTATCAACATCACCTCTGTCTCTTGTCTGTCGGTGCTGCACGCAGTGGAATCCAATGAAATTACTATAGCCCTCGCCCCCGGTATCAGGGGCGAGGGCCACACAAATAGTTTCATCATATTTAATTGCGTGCAGCACCGACAGACGGCACCGATGGACAATGTTGACATTGAATAAAACGGGAGCGCTTAGGCAAGGCTTTTTTAAGTATGCTTTCAAAGCTACCTTCTGGCAGACAATAACGAACATCGCTCCAGAAAAATGGGGGGGGGGTATTCTAATAGTGCACTGAAAGGACTGCTACTAGCCGTTTTCACGAAGGATTTGTTCGCCGGGCGCATCGACATCGGGTAGTGTCGATGTAGTTGACAGAACATATATACGTGATTGTACCGTGGGGCCCCCTGATAAAAAATGAATGTTTTTGTGATTCTTTAAAAACAAATATATAAAATAGTCCCCTCAAACAAATAGTGGGCCAAATCCAGTGAGTTTTTTAAGTGGGAGTACCTAATGCCCCTGATCAAAAATTGCCCCCTCCTGGAGTAAATCCTGTGTACGACACTGGCCCTCGCAAAGTGTCGAGTTTGTAGACATGAATCCAGTTTCCAGACCTGCCAAGGATGGGATAGATAATCCTTTTCACTGAGAAAATCACTCATTGTCGTGTAAGCTGCGTACGGACACAATTCATTCCTGGAAACGAAGCTGAAGGTGCCACTGGCCGCAGACCACTCACAAATAGCACGATCTGAGGGTACCACCGACCACAAGTTATCGACGAATGTCATGCCAGGAGCAAAACCAGGAAGATCTATACCGCTAAAATAATAGCAGTCTTTTTCCACATGCCTGGTGTGCAGGGTCCATTTTAACATGTTAACTAGGGGATTTGTCCACCCAGTGCCTTGAAATTCCCACCAGTGGACACAACCCCCCCCCCCCCCACAGTCGACGGCAAGAAAAACGCGTTGAACTGTCCAGACAAACCGACGCCATCCGGTCAACAACATTTCGCTGACGAAAAGGTTTGCCCCCAAACTTGAAGCCTAGATCCGCAAAAGGAAATCCCACGCAGTGAAAATTCCTTAGAGAAGGCATTGTGGTGTTGCACATGCAAATCGGATTACCAGGAACCTCCGGAAAGAACGGGAATAAACATAGGATCAGCGAAAACAAAGCATTCATATATACCTTACTTTTGATAGACATAAATCTTATATCAAAGTAAAAATATGCAGACATGCAATGCTGTAGCTTAATCACCTAATCGTTAGTCAATCTAATTCACTGGTCACTTGTAACGGGTCTGATCGCCAGATGGACCTCCGCTGTACAGAATCACACAGTAACGAACGGCGGACCTCTTCACAAATTAAATGGAGTAAACATTTTGTGTTTGTTTATTTGGGGTTTAAGGGCGCGGCGACATCCTCTCTGGGTCAATTTGCGCCCAGAAATGGGATTAAACAATGCAACACCGCCAAAGATACTGTCAGAAGAGGCATACATCATCAAGTCTTCCACACCCTTAGCTACAAAAGCTTGCGGCTTGGAGCCGTAACCGAAATACAGAACCAGGGGGCTTATGAAAGCATCAAATTAACATATTGATGGTCAAAACAGAAAAACCCAGTACGTCATGGTAATCATTGCTGCTGGTCTGCAACAGTACTCAGGTCCCTCATGCTGCTGTACTGCACATAGCGTCACAATGTTTCGGTCTCATGCTGCTTGCGCACAGTACGTCATGTCTTCTTATTGCTGCTGTCTGCACAGTACGTCATGTTCATGCTGCTGTCTGCACAGTAACGTCAATGGTCTCATTGTGGGCTGTCTGCACAGACGATCATGGTCTTCATTGCTGAAGCTGTCTGCACATGGTTCTCATGGTCCATTGCTGGCTTCTGCACAGGGAGCGGTCAGGTTCCTCAATTGCTGCTGGTCTGCACAGTCCTCAGGTACTCATTGTGCAAGCTGCACAGTAACGTCATGGTCCATTGCTGCTGTCCCTGCACAGCACGTCAGGTCTCATTGCGCTGTCCTCACAGTACGTCTGGTCTTCATTGCTCGCTGTCCTGCACCGTAACGCATGGTCCTCAGATTGCTATGCTGTACTGAGCACAGTACCTCATGGCTCCATGCTGGCTGTCTGCACAAGTACGTCATGGTCTCATTGCTGCAGTCTGCACAGTAACGTCATGGCGCTCATGCTTGCTGTCATGCACAGTAACGTCATGGTCTCCAATTGCTGCTGTCTGCACAGTACATCATGGTCTCATGCTGCTGTCTGCACAGGTACGTCATGTCTCATTGCTGCAGTGTCTGCACAGTACGCAGTCCTCATTGCTGCTGTCCCTCACAGTACGTCATGGTCTCATTGCTGCTGTCTGCACAGTACGTCATGGTCTCATTGCTGCTGTCTGCCAAAAACCGTGGAAATTCAGAAAACAGTATTGCACAGCATGCATAGGAAGTAGCCAAATCCCATAGGGGGTTATCTGAAGACCAAAATTGATTGTTTGTTTATTTGGGGTTTAAGGGCGCGGCGACACCTTTGGGTCAATTTGCGCCTAAACCAAACATGATCGACGACAATCATCCACTCACTGGCTGTCCCGTTCCATGTCAGCCAAAGAAAACAGACTACACCGTCTTTGCGTGACGTAAGCTACACGTGGCGTGTGCTCAGTGCTCATTAACCGCGCTGTGTGAATATCGAGCTGTACCCCACCGTGAGTCGAGCATGGTCTCCTCTCCTTTACGTCACTCCCTCACGAGACGTCCACCTGCTGACCATCTGCTGCTGGTCCACCTGCTGACCATCTGCTGCTGGTCCACCTGCTGACCTGGCCTCTCCAGCGACAGGCCGTGGCCGTGCTCCACACACACCGGACCAGAGTCCCTGAGAGTGTTGTGACCCATGGTCCAGGTACACCCCAGAGCACCGAGAGTGTGTGCCATGGCCCGGTAACCACCGGACCAGAGCCGGCAGATGTGTTGACCTTTGATGGCCCGGTACACCGGACCAAGAGGCCGCTGAGATGTGTTGGACCATGGTTCCCGGTACCCGGACAAAGAGGCCCTGGAGAGTGTGTGACCATGGTCCCCCGTACACCGGACCAGAGGCCCTGGAGAGTGTTTGGCCAAGGCTGGTCCGGTACAACCGGACCAAAGGTTCCTGGAGAGTGTTTGTGACCATGTCCAGGCCCGCGTACAAACCAGACCAAGAGGCCCTGGAAGGGTGTGGCCATAGGTCCCGGTACCCGGACCAGGGCCCTGGTTATGAGTGTTGTGAGCCATGAGTCCCGGTACATCCGACCAGAGGCCCTGGAAGAGTGTTAGTGGCCATGGTCCGGTTACATACGGACCAGACGGCCCGGAGAGTTTGGACCAATGTCCCGTAACCCGCACCAACGCCCGAAAGTGTGTGCCAGGTCCCGGATACACCGGACAGAGGCCCTGGAAGTGTTGTGACCAATGTCCGGTACATGCCGGACCAGAGGCCCCTGAGAGTGTTGACCATGGTCCCGGTTCAATTTACCGACCCAGAGGCCCCTAGAGGTTGTGACCATGGTCCCCGGTACACCGGACCAGAGGCCACTAAGTGTTGTGCATTGATCCCGGACATACACGGACCAGAGGCCCTGGAGAGTGTTGTTGACCATTTGCTCCGGACAGCGACCAGAGGCCCTGGAAGTGTGGTGACCAAGGTCCCGGTACAATTTCGGACCAGAAGGCCCTGGACACAGTGTGTGGGCCAGCCCGGTACACCGAACCAGAGGCGTCGCTGAGAGTGTTGTGGCATGGTCACCGGTCACAGCAGAAATACCGACCAAGAGCCCTGAGAAAGTGTTGTGGCCATGACAACCGGTACTCGAACAAAGGCCCTGGAGAGTGTTGGGCCATGATCCCGTACATACGACCGGACCAGAGCCCTGGAGAAGTGCTGTGACCATGCCCGGTAACACCGACCACAGGCCCGGAGAGTGCTTGGCCACGGTCCCGGTCAACCGGACCAGAGGCCCTGGAGAGTGTTTGGCCATGGCCGGTACAAACGGACCAGAGTCCCTGAGAAGTGTTGTGCCATGGTCCCGACAACCGACGCAAGAGGCGCGCTGGATGAGTGTTGTGACCAGGTCCCGGTCACAGACCGACCGAGCCCGGAGAGTTGTTGTGGCCCAGGTGCCCCGGAACACCGGACCAGAGGCCCTGAGAGTGCTTGCCATGGCCCCGGTACAACCACCAGGGAGACCTACGTCAGAAGCTCCGGACTGAGAGGCCGTCTCCCCGGTACCCACACCCTGCCCAGTGACTGGCGCGCCATTGACTCACCTGGCAGAAGTTGGCCGCGGTGATCAGCTTGGTCTGGCCGTCCAGCTCGTTCCACAGCGCCACCTTCTTATCGGGAATGTTCCAGAGTCGCAGCTTTCCGTCCAGGGAGCCGGACAAGAAGTACCGGTCGTCCTGGCAGGACAGAGGTCACATGTCAGCTCAGAGCGGGACACAGCCAGCGAAGGTTCAGCGAGGAATTATACACCGGCGAGTTGCTGACTGAATGCAGGTGGAACCCTGCAAGCGACGACACAACAATGATTTATCAAAAGTTAGAGCAACGGAAAACACGCCAAGCCATCGTCATTCCACAGGACAACAGTACAAGGGGCGATAAGAACGACAAATGATATGACCAAGAGACACAACTAACACTCCTCGGTAAGGTAGGCTGTTTCCGTAGTGTAGTGGTTATCACGTCCGCCTCACACGCGGAAGGTCCCCGGTTCGAGCCCGGGCGGAAACATGGTTTTGAGTTACATTCATTCCCAACGTGACCACTTTCGCCGGAATATCACACTCCGTTACAAGGATTCGCAAAAACCATCAATATTGGCAATCATACAGCAGCTGGCTCCAACCACGTTGCGTGGACTGGATTCTCTGAGGAAAATGCATAAGATAGTACGACTAGGCAACTTCACATGCCCATTTCTTAACCCCCTTGGCACATGCAACCAAAGCTTAGAGGTTAGAATCCCAACCGGCCAATAGAAGTCCAAACACCAGGCATTACTGCTGACCAGGTCCCAAATTGATCGTACCCCTTCAACCTCCCAGTTTCAACTGGCCCAGCCGGTCAACGTGACCAAACTAGCCGCACCGGTGGGCGGACCGGTCAAACCAGGCGATAATAACACGGACACAAACTGGAAATATATACGCGAGTATGGGAAATTTGGGAATGTATCTTCATGTAAAACAGCAAATTTAGAGTACGAACTCATTGAAAGCTTCCGGGAATGAGAGGTTAGGGACTAGGGAGCATTGCAGAACTCGGAGCAGTCGGCTGCGGGCGCGAACGATACGCCGGGCTCCGACTCTCACCTTGGGATGGAACGCGATCGCCGTGACGAACTCAATGTGCTGGAAGCAGCAGAGGCACTCTTTGCGTGATATGTGCCACAGGCGTACCGTCTTGTCCATCGACGACGACAAGATGAAATAGTTCTGCAATGGCACACGGCGCAACACAATCAATGACCGGCGACTGGTGGCCCTCAATAAAGCTGGCTTTTGGGCTCTACAAAACTAACAGCCCAATAAACCTTTCTTTGAAAGTCTCACATGATACAAAGAATAGGCGAAGCCTCGATCATAGTAGATCAAGGCAAAGCCTCGATCATAGTAGATCAAGGCAAAGCCTCGATCATAGTAGATCAAGGCAAAGCCTCGATCACAGTCAGGACAAATTGCACTTGAGGTTTCGAGTTTTTTACACGGCCATGGTCACTGGAATTATCTAGAGTTACTTCTCTTTATACGGTGTGTCACTGCAACCCCGGGCCTATCACGAACATTACGTCACTGGGACTAAAACACAGCCAAGTTCAGCACGGTCTGTCCAGCCACCAACGCGACAAGCTAGACTCGCCACATGACATACATTCCCGCTATAAATATAAGTCCTGCCCTCGCAGCAGGGCCACAACCAAAACTGATACCAGCTGATGCCAGCAGGTGGCCGCCGTGTGGCCCGGTTTCCCTGGATGTGTCTGTCACGCCTACCTTGACCAGCTGATACACAGCAGGTCCGCCGTGGCCGGTGTCCGTGTGTCCTGTCAGGCCCTACTTTGACCAGCTGATGTCCAGCAGGTCCCCGTGTGGCCGGTGTCCTGTGTGTCTTCACGCCTACTTTGACCAGCTATGCCAGCAGGTCCGCGTTGCCCTGGTGTCTGGTCTGTCAGCGTCCTGCCTTTGACCACCTAAATGTCCAGCGCCGACGTGGCCGGTGTCCGTGTGTCTTCAGCGCCTGCCCTTTGACACAGGCTGATGTCCAGCAGGTGCCGCCGTGTGGCCGTGTCCTGTGTTTCTTCAGCCCTGCCCTTTGAGCCCAAACTGATGTCCAGCAGAGTCCGCCGGGGTAGTGGACCCGGTGCCCTGTGTGATCACCTGTCAGCGCCTACCTTTGACCAGCTGATGTCCAGCAGGTCCGCCGTGTGGCCGGTGTACTTGCAAAGCGGCCGCGACATAAACGGAGCGTACGCCTCCTCCTCACAGGTGGCGTCCACAGAGGCGAGCGGCTCCTCCGATGAGGGTTGTGATACGAGTGACTCCTGTGTGACGGGGGGAGGGGGCAGACGGGAGAGAGGGTCAGACGTGGCGACACCGGCGACTTCTGGCCGCCAGAGGGACAGGGCTAGACAGGAGAAACGACAGATTGGGTTGAACTGTTGGTAAAATCTGGGCTATTAGCAATAAATACAATAATGGATCAGACAAATGAAGCAGCAAACAAGGAACAGCGAGCTCTAGAGAACCCTGACGGTAAGGTCGAGAGACAGAAGTTAAAGATGCAAGCACATCCTGCCCGAGGTGGAGCGTATAGGTAGGAGCAGGATAATAACCAGCTGCATTGCAGGCCAGGTCAAACTGGGCGAAATGAGCGTGTTAGGTTTAAATCAGATCATCAGCTGGACCAATCGGCGTCTTACCTGTGAAGGCGTGGGTGACACCTTCTCCGCGGAGTACTTGGTGCGCATGTCACAGAAGTAGTGGTAGGCCGACTTCAGCACCCACACGCGCAGCACGTGGTCCTGACCGGCCGTTGCCAGCAGCCTGTCAGCACAGAGGGGGGGGGGGTCACTCGTGACTCGGGTCATATCGGGTCAGTGGGACCAAGCCAGGAGTTACCCGTCAGATCCCAATTCGAGCTGCCAGAGGCGACCCATCACGTGGGCAACACTGCGTTCTTATACCATTCTTAATCTACATACCATTATAAAGTAAACTTATCAGCTCAGCCGTGACGAATTAACCAGCAATGCCGCGGCTGGTTTGTTTATTGGGGTTTAAGGGCGCACCGACACCTTTGGTCAATTTGCGCCCATAGTGCAGCGGCTGGAGCGTCTGCACGGCCTGCTAACCTGCCACAGGCGGAGAACTTCATACACCAGACCGGTCCGATGTGTTCGCTCTTGAAGTCCTGCACGAACAGCAGCTGGTCGAACTCGTATGGTCCCTTGTGACTGCTCGACGCCTTCATCTGCAGACAGACACAGGCGCACGTGTTCTACACATCAACAGATAGACAACAGATACACATCAACAGATAGACAGACTGAGAAGAAACAGATGGTAATTGTTTGAGCATCGATGTTAGCTAGAAGCCGTAGTCCATCAACACTGGCGTCGTTTATCTCTGACCAACACAGAGCTCTCATAAGGCCACGTCCTCATCTCAACCCACCCACAGCGTCCCTGGCCTTTTCCAACACAACCAGTCACATCGTCCGTAAACACCGTCAAATGAGACTCCTATTAGCAGCTCCAGTCCTCCCACCATGTTCGCTCCCCCAGCGAGGTCCCTCCCCCAGCGTGGACCCTCCTCCAGCGAGGTCCCTCCCCCAGCGAGGTCCGTCCTCCAGCGAGGTCCCTCCCCCAGCGAGGTCCCTCCCCCAGCGAGGTTGCCCTCTCCACTGCGTTCCCTCTCACCGGCACTCGGATCACCGTGTGCGCGTCCGCCACACCGTCAATCGACTCGAACGCGTCTCGCTCCTCGCGGTGGCGCACGTGCGACATTTTCTGCGCGATCACCTCTGCCCGGTCACGCGCCTTGTTCACCGTGCGCCCGAGGAACCGCCGCAGCTGGTTCCTGCCACCGAGAGAGGGGAACACCAGATGACGGTCAGGTGAACACCAGGTGAACACCAGGTGACGGTCAGGTGAACACCAGGTGACGGTCAGGTGAACACCAGGTGACGGTCAAGTGAACACCAGGTGACGGTCAGGTGAACACCAGGTGACGGTCAGGTGAACACCAGGTGACGGTCAGGTGAACACCAGATGACGGTCAGGTGAACACCAGGTGACGGTCAGGTGAACACCAGATGACGGTCAGGGGAACACCAGGTGACGGTCAGGTGACGGTCAGGTGAACACCAGGTGACGGTCAGGTGAACACCAGGTGACGGTCAGGTGAACACCAGGTGATGGTCAGACATCAGACGAGGCGACGAGATACGCTGTTATAATGGAGCAGAAGACAGGGGCGCTACCTGGGAGCTGCCCTGCACGCTTTAAATTCAACAGGCATAGTGCCGAACATCGACACGAAAATCGGCGCTTAACAGCGAAAGCTTCTTTAAGGATCAATTGCAGACATCAGAGTACATTTTCATTTTGATGATTGCCAACACAAAGCGTAGTCCAACTCTCAGCAACTAGCGTGCAGTGACTGCAGTAATCAGGGTGGAGGCTGTGCTATCATAGCTGATAAGGACAGGTGGAGGGAGTATGTGCAGCTATCATAGCTGATAAGGACAGGACGTGGAGGGAGTATGTGCAGCTGTATCCAGACGGCTAGGCGTCACGACACACTCACGTCTTTTTCCTGGACTCCGCCGTGGTCCACCTGATCCTCGGACGGCGGGATGACCATGCTCTTCTTGTCCTCGTCCGAGCCATCCTTCTCTAGACTCGAGTTACTGGCGGCGGTAGAGATAGAGGAGGACAGGTAAGGTCAGAGAGGGGCCTGGGACAGACTCGAGTTACTGGCGGCTGTAGAGACAGAGGTCAGGTAAGGTCAGAGAGGGGCCTGGGACAGACTCGAGTTACTGGCGCCTGTAGAGACAGAGGTCAGGTAAGGTCAGAGAGGGGCCTGGGACAGACTCGAGTTACTGGCGGCGGCAGGCAATGGAAGGTCAGACGGGGTCTGGGACACACAAGGACTGGGGACGAAGAGGAGAACACGGGTAGGATAGGACAAACACGACAGGATATGGGGCAGTTGAGTAGCCCGAAATCAGTGAACAAAACAAGCATTAGTGGCAAAAGGGCTTTACGTTTCAAAGTATAGACAGTAGCCCATCAGCGTACTGCAACGATGTGAAAGTTAAACTGACAGTGATAAATGTCAGTTGTAATACGAATTACAGAGCATCTCCTGCACATATAGAACGGCACATGCACCCGGCTATGTCATACGTGTCAAACTATTTTATTTTGCCTCTTGTTAGTAAAATATACGGTGTTTTGTTAGTATAATCAAAAGCCATCTTGACGAGGAGTCTCGTGCACCACACACATGTGCTCAAGTGTCGGTCCATGCAGGTAGACAACTTGTTCTTAACTGGGACACCCTATTCTGGCCGGTGGCAGCGACTGTTGGCGAGCAAATCGGACAAGATCGAGAGGGACTTTGACTTCGATTTTGAAAGCAGCGACTGACGAATTACATGCACACCTTTCGCATAATTCTGTTGGCAAAATACTATGATGCAATGGCTTGGAAACACTAAAATTATAAGCCGCAGGCACTTATATACAAGAAGATCTGAGCCTCGAAAAAACATCATCTGCTTCAGATAAGATCCGAGCAAAACATGAAAGTTCCTTTGTATCTTGGCTTCCAAAGTAGATATGACCACGCTTGCCCTGTAGCGATGTGGATAACATGATTGTGCGGATTATACGAAAACTACAACTGGCACATATCGCATCATTTAAGCCTATCCCCTAACGTCATGCAGCTGCCAAACGACGACCAGCCGGTCAGCTTGACGACCGGCTGGTCAGCCCCAGCCCCCAATTTCTCCGCTACAGCGTATTAGATAACCAGACGCGCACTCTGCCTATCGCAGCTAAGGCATGCGTTCCACCATGCCGAATTGCGAGGCCAGTCAGCCCAGCCAGCCAGGACGGTGCGCCGGGAGTGTTAGTACCATCGGTAGCCAGACTCGAACCAGCTGAACCCACGGATCCCGAGCCCAGCGCCCAGCTCATCGAGCTCCCCCGGATCCCCGCCCTGCTCCTTGACATGGGCTCTGTCAGCGCGCTGTGAGCGTTAGTGGCAGCCGAACGCGTGCCGCCCGGCCCTCTCACGTGGCGGCTGGGGTCAGCGGGAAGGCGCCAGCAGGACGCGCAGTGCCGCCGGACCCCGGCCACCCGTCGTGGCCACAGTTCACGGTGGTCAGGCTGATGTTACAGGTACAGCCGGAGCCGCGTCGCCGCGGCAGCATCGGCGGACTGTCCGGCTCAGGTTCAGCTTCCCTGAATAAACATATTCGGATAGTTCAAATACTGAACCGTATCACATATACATAGCAAAATGTTATTTGTACACAAATTTATTATTTGCCCTTCGAGTTTGGTGCAAAAATCCTGGATGTTTGAGTGGTGAAATTCGTGCTAAGCAGCATCTGTTGCTGACGACAAGACCAGGAACTATCCTGCTAAACAGCGTAAAGTTGACAGAGATGCACTACCATCCAAATCATCTAATATGATTACGAGTGTGTGGTCCGTTCCTGAGAATAGCCGCTGCCTCCGACCAGAAAACGCAACCGAGCCCAGCTACTGTCTCAATGCTTAAATCAACATTATACTTCATCACATTCATGATCACAACATCCACCACCACACTCTGAAGACATGCTTACCGTGACGTCACACACGTACCTGATGTACTCTGACGTCATGCGCATGATCTGCAGCGAGAGCGGGTTGATGCAGGCGGGCAGCTTCTCCTCGGCTACGGAGAGCGGGATCCGCTCGCCCGTGTCCAGGTTCAAGACTGACACCTGGTCCAGGATCTCCTACACACAGACAGGGAGAGGGAGCAGTGACCAGGAGCACGCCTGCGCCTGGTCCAGGATCTCCTACACACAGACAGACACACACACACAGGCGAGGCGTCAGGGTGAGGACATGGATGGAAATCCAGAAAATATTGATGTTGCATTGTTTGTTTATTGGGGTTTTCGGGCACGCCGACAACAAAGGTCAATTTTCGCCCAGATTTTGCATTGCAATACAAAATCATCACATCAAAGGCACCGTTGTGTGATATATACGGTTGTATTAAAGGGACTGTCCCACCTTAACATTATATTTGAGTTGAGATAGCCATTTTCCGTGCTTGGCATTGAAATCATGTATGGTATAAGTTAAAACGACACCGAGGTTCGAATCACACAAAGAAATTTAGTTTGGTTTGACATCTTCAACAAAGAAACCCTATAGTTTGTATTAGCATTAGGGTTCTTTAATCGATGTCGTCATCTCTTCTTACCCAATGTTGTGCAGTCGACCTGTTTTAGCATTTGCTGTACATTAAGCCATATACTAGTCATACAATATAGCAGCGGAAGGTTTTCTCTATCCCAAAAAATCCTTCATATGAACCTCATCAAGCCCAAATATTTAAAACGTATTTTTTATGAAGTTAAGCTCTGCTAGGAGAAACAATGTCATAATCGTGTTCGGCAGCAATTACTTATAATTTAGCACCAACATGCGGCGTACATTTGAGAACTTTTTGAAAAGTGGGACAGTCCCTTTAAGGCAGGTATGTAACATATTTAAATGGCTTACTTTGTCAGTCAGTGGCCGGCCGGAGTCCTATACGGTTGTATTAAGGCAGGTATGTAACAATGTAACATATTTAAATGGCTTACTTTGTCAGTCCCAGTGGCCGGAGTCCTATACGGTTTGTATTAAGGCAGGTATGTCAATGTAACATATTTTAAATGGCTTACTTTGTCAGTCAGTGGCGGAGTCCCTATCAACGGTTGTTATTAAGGCATGGTATGTGACAATGTAACTATAGTTTAAATGGCTTCTCTTTGTCAGTCAGTGGCCGGAGCTCTATACCGGTTGTATTGAAGACAGGTATGTACAATGTAGACATATTTAAATGCTTTACTTTGTCATCATGCCGAGTCCTATACGTTGTATTAAGGCAGGTAATGTAACAATGTAACATATTTAAATGGCTTACTTTGTCAGCAGGTGCCGGAGTCCATACGGTTGTATTAAGGCGGTATGTAACAATGTAACATATTTAAAATGGCTTACTTTGTCAGTCAGTGGCCGGAGTCCTATACGGTTGTATTAAGGCAGGTATGTAACATATTTAAATGGCTTACTTTGTCAGTCAGTGGCCGGCCGGAGTCCGTCTTGGTTTTCACGAATATATTGGTCTGTATTTCGTGGGACCTCAGGAATTCTTGCGCTTCTTTAACCTGAAACACACAGTTCGCTTCAAAACATTGTCCAACTATCACAACCACAATCATTTTCTGTGATAACCGTTTTAAATGTCCCTCGTTAGATGACTTAGCAAAGTAATTATCAGACGTCCTGCGGTCCTCCAAAGCTTTCGATACCTCCCTATGTTCTGCATACATGGTGTTGTTTTTTTCTTCACGAATCAAAGTGTTTTCATTATCGTGCAGTAAGCTGTCGTCCTTGTTGCCGCCGCATCAGCTCACTTGGTCTAGCCGCTGCATGTTGTTGCCGGGGTAGTTGGAGCACACGCTGTCGGTGATGCTGGACGCGTCCGACTGTATCGAGATGATGTCGAGCCGGTCCATCACCGCCACCGCCGGCGCCCGGGTGCTCTCCTCGTCCTGCCGAGCAAAGGTCGAAGGTCAACCGAGTATAACACACTGCCAAGGCGCTGGCGTACACAGAGAAATGCAGTATTACACAATAACCGCGCTAGTAGAATGTAGATAGACTGTAGCAGCCGACAGAAATAAACGCAGGGACAGCAAACAAAAAGCCATGTGGTTAATATTGCATTACCACTAGCGTTTCCGATCGCGTCATCACTTTGCCTTTCACGCTTCGGACAGATTTCACGACAGCTGCATGCTCTACAATAACAGGCACGGGCAACTACAGTATCTGTGGTATCGCACTACAGTATACATACCAGTAAGACGCCTTAATCAGCGAAGGACGAGCGAGCCCGTAGAAACCCGATAGCAAGGAGTTGGTCTGTTGCCATCTAAACTCCACATTGCCAGCAATGTGGTCTCAAATCACACACAAAATTTCAGCTTAATCGGTCAGCGCACTCGCAATGGAGGTGCCATGCAGGATTATTACCGTGGCAATCACCGCAACTCAACAGATTCGTTTCTCAGAGCTATAGAATAATAACGTTTTCAGACACCCCTGACGCGGCACGTGTCACGCACCATGCTGACCCCTCACGTGAGACGAAACATGTAAATAACAATTGATTGAATGGGGCCATCGGATGGAGAAGACCGCTTGTCAATTGGATGCGGGATTCCAAAGATATAAGCTTCCGAAAAGCGTTAGGATCGGTCCGGGTCGGCCGCCTATATGTGATAAAAATCCCGTATTCCAGGAAGATCGCGAGCTCTCGACTCGCTCGTAATAAAGTAAACTTACCTGCTAAAATGTCAAGAACCAGTCGATATTCACACCCGGCAGTTTTGCACCCATTTTCCATAGTTCCAACTCCGCCCCCCCCCCCTCTTCCCGTGTGTACAAGCACTGACCTGCGGTTTCACCACGTACTGTCCCTTGGTGGCGGAGCGGATATCCAACGAAAACTCCTGATCCCGATCAGGAGTCAGCTGTGCCCTCCGCTCGCTCAGACCCCGCCGGCGATCCCTCAGGCTCCCTGTAGCTGGCGGCCGCCGCTCGGCTCCGCGCCGCTGCGGTGTCGGGCTGGTGCGGGGCCGCTCCGGCCGCTCCGCCGGCGGCTCTCGTGGCTCCGAAGTCGGATCCTCCGGCGGCGCGGAGCCCAGCGAGCTGCCCGAGTCGCGCGCGGCGTCCCCCGGAGGCCGCTTCTTTCTGCGGCGCGGTGGCGCCACCGGCGGGACAGCCGTGGCCGGCGGCGGCGGAGGAGGCGGGGAGGCTGGCCGAGGACTGGACAGCTTCACACTCGACACGATATCCGGTACGGGCAGCGCCAGTGGCGGCGGTGACGGCGGCGTGGGCTCGGCAGGTGGCGGGGTCACCACCGTTGGTGGTGGCTCCGCCGTCGCCGCTGCCGGCGCTGGCTGAAGCGGCAGCGGCGGTGGCGTGGGCGGGGGCGGCATCAGCTCAGCGGCGGCCCGTGGCGGCGGCGGCGGCATGTCGGCCGGGGCAGGGGCGGCAGCCGTGTCGCCGGCGGGCGGCGGGGGCGTGGCGCTGGAGACAGCTGAGGAAGGTCGGCCGACGGCACCTTCTATGTCTTCCAGACCGGCCATGATGCGGCCCACCTTCCCGAGCGACATCTGGCTAACCATCGACTGGGCGTCCTGCTCCACCTTCCGGAACGGGTGGCTGCTGCGGGCCGCCACACCTGGAAAGAGCAGCAGACACGACCGCACGTCAGTCGTCACGTCAGCGACGTCAGACACAACCGCACGTCACATCACTGAGCGGTCAGAGTGACGTCAGACGGTCAGAGTGACGTCAGACACCACCGCACGTCACATCACTGAGCGGTCAGAGTGACGTCAGACACCACCGCCCGTCACATCACTGAGCGATCAGAGTGACGTCAGACACCACTGCCCGTCACATCACTGAGCGATCAGAGTGACGTCAGACACCACCGCACGTCACATCACTGAGCGGTCAGAGTGACGTCAGACACCACCGCCGAATCACATCAGTGAGCGGATACACGTGAATATGAATATGAACGGTCAGCGGCAACATACACTGCACACGACGCTGACAAATGGCGCTTTGGCGTCCTCAATACCGATACAAAAAGCCTGAACCAACCGAACACTGATCGACATTCCGGACCCGTCCAAACACCTGTACCGACCGACCTTCGACAGAGTCTGTCTGCGATCCGTGCGGAGACGGCGGCTCTGCCACCTCGTCGTCGCCGGTGACGCATTGCCGCAGCCGGCGCAGTTTGGTGCGGCGCGCCTCCAGCTCCGCAGCCGCCTCAGCTGGGCTGACCGAGGTGGCCGCCGCCGCCACCGTCTGCCGGCCCGATCGGGGGGTCACACACACACACACACACACACACACACACACACACACACACACACGGCATGGTGACGTCACTGTGTAAATCTCAACCCATATGGTAGATTGAATGTCATCTTCATTTATATCAAATGTACATCGTCTTGTGCTTCAAAATGAAGTGGTAACATTTCATGCACAAAACATATCAGAGCCAATTTCACCCAATAGGCGAAGACATGGAATGGCAGATATTGAACAGTGGACAAGGAGACTCACAGGTGCATCTGCAGACTTCGATCCTGTTGTGGATTCTGAAGAGTCATCGATGGAGTCAGAAGATACTTGAAATGCAATTGCAGATTTGTTTGCTTTAAGAGTTCTGGAAAAGAGGGTTGTGGGTACTAATAAAACTACCATTCATGAGCAGCTCATTAATCTCAGAAATTGTTAGGCTAAAGGTGAATTAATTGTATGCCACAAATATACCCACTCACATGGCACTTAAAAACATTTAAAATAACATGATACAAGTCAGGGTACAATGTCCTGGAATCACATTTTCATGTAGTTCCTTCAGTTTCTCCATACTCCTGGTTCATTTACATTTTGTGGGCAACCATACAGATAATATCTGAAATTATTTGCTCAAATGAAGATTAAATCAATAAGTGCAAATAAAAAACAAAAAACAAAATTAAATGCACTTCTTGAATCTATGTTAACACTATTTTTCAATAAGAGAGGTCATGATCTACTTACTGTGTTTTGCCTCCTGGTGACACATCCATTGCATCAAAGAAGTCATCCACTTCACTTTCAGAAGACATGTTTGTGGTAGAAAATTTCACTGAAAATAACAAGGAAATTAGTTTGGAACACATGTTGGAAGATCTGCAAATAACTAAAATAGCTTGTTGACATTAATAGTCCATAATATAAACAAAACATTCAAATTGAATTGAAATTCACTGAAATTGCGCCACAAATGATGTTTTGGTCCATCACTGAGTTCACTCCTGTATTAAGTTAACAAAACTCTCAGTCTTATATGGTTAGACAAATTATGTTCAAATTATGATATCATGTTTAAACAAACAGGTCAGTTCATAATCTAAGGTAACAGATCAATCTCTGGGCACATCAAAATACAGGAGTTTCCAGGTTTTCTAGATGATACAGCCCATTTCTTTTATAGATAATATAGCTCCACAAACGAACTGATACACTACTAAAATTAATGCCAATTGAAGTCCAATACTTTGACATAAGTAGAGATTTGACCTTATACCCTTTTTGTGTACCTTTGCTCATAAGTTACAATACAAACAATCGTCATCATTGATGTTTATGATGATGATTGGGGTTTAAGGGAGCCACAATGTAGCTGCAATTGTCTGGTCCCATCTGTTTGTTTAGGGTCTGCCTCTGCATTGTGTGTGCATCGGTAACAAGTTTTAGGTGAAATGGCAAGATGCTCCTCTCCACTTTTGTTAGAGAAAGATTGCAACTCTAAATCTGAGGGAGAGGATCTTGCTAAGGATCTCGGTAACATTTGGATCTGTGAGGCCAAAGTGGTCTTTCTAAATTCTGCACTTTATAAGTATAAGCATAAGTAAGTATAAATTTGAAATGAGAACAGATGGAGTTGATGTATGAACAAGACCTTGGGAGTGTCAGAAAGCAGGTAAACTAACAAAACAGACAAAGACAAATTACAATTTCCAGAGATGTAGAATATCTCTTCTAGCATGCATGTTGCCAGGTAATCCAAAATATCCCCATTTATCTTTATCATTGTCATAGGCGAGTGCCATGATCCCAGACTGAGACACAGCACTTCAGCATAGTTTGTTTTGGTCATGGCCCGTGGCATGTTCACTTTGAGGAGCTATACCACTGACCTATGCCACGGTGCCACCTTTCTTTGACATGAAAATATCTGTAACTCACCCGGGTAACTGAAAATATTGAAACAACTTACCTCAGAAACCACCTAGGCCGTTTCTGTGCTGCCTTGGTTTCTGTGTGTCGGACCGTCGGGCGGGGGCGTTCAGTTGTGCATTAATTCCGCCCGCCGCCCAAAGTGCGCCGCTGTTAACAGAACGTTATAATTGTCGACACCTAAGAGCTACCATATATAAGACTTAACGCGTGTCAAATTAGCTCACATTTACATACAAACACATATGATATTCAGCAATACATTCCCGAACTATTTGGATTAGCTTCAAAATCAAAGCAACGATGAATAATGGCCTGGTGTTCATTCCAGTGAAATATTAGAGTCGCACATTCAAGATGAAAGAATGAGGAGCTGCTCAAAGAGGTCAAGGTCAAACAGCGTACTATTGGGATTTGCCTGCAAATTGGCACACTGGAAGATCATAACCTCCGTATCACTCTCATCAAATGTTTGAGTCGTTCATACAAAAAGAAAAGATTTAGAGCAGGTCAAAAAGGTCAAGGTCAGACAGCGAACTAGCAGGATTTGCATGAAAATTGATGCACTGGTATACCATGACCTCCTCATTGCACGCTCATAAAATATGCAATTCGCACATTAAAAATCAAGGGACTTAGAGCAGGTCAAAGAGGTCAAGGTCAAATAGTAGACCATTGGGATTTGCATGAAAATTGGTACACTGGTAGATAATTACCTCCTCATTACGCTCACAAAATATTTAGAGTCGCACATTCAAAATTAAAGGGCTTAGAGGAGCAGGTTAAAGAGGTCAAGGTCAAACAACGGACTATAAGGATCTGCACAAAAATTAGCACACCCATAGAGCAGGACCTGCATATCACTGTCATCAGATCTAACAGTCTAACGTTCATATACAATGATTTCTAGTAGACCCTGACTGTGACCCTGACGTCACCCATGTGGAAAAATCCTGTAAGATTATCCTGTACAAATGTACAAGATTTTATATGTGAGAATTTGGCCAATTTGCTTGCAAGATTTGTAAGATTATTGTACAAGAATCTTTCGTATATTGTACAAGAATCTTTTGTATCTTGTACAAGAATATCGCATATCTTGTACAAGAATATGTAATATCTTGTACAATAATCTTGCATGTCTTGTACAAGTATCTGGCAAATCTTGTGCAAGAATCTTGCATATCTTGTACGAGAATCTTGCATATCTTGTAAGATATTGTTGTACAAGAATCATCTTGCAAGATAAGAAAAAAGCCAGCGGCGGTGCCCGGGTTCGAACCGGTGACCTTCCGCTCAGAAGTCGAATATCATGCCGCTGCGCCAAAACAGCTTATAAATAGATGTCCATCAAGACAGCCCAGGTTCAGCCCAGGCTCAGCCCAGGTTCGGGACACCTCCGATCGAGCTGTAATTTGCAGCACATATCCACAAGGGCTTCGCTAATTCACACCTAAAAGCATTCAGTGTCACTCCAAGCGGTTTGACCTCCAGAGGTCAAGCAAGGTCACAAAGTTAAAATTTGCACAGCGCATTGTGGCCTAACCAGAAGAGCTAAAAGAATGAATCCAACGCTAAAATACTCGCTCACAATTGGTCATACGTTTCCAATATCGATATGACCTCTAAAGGTCACCATTTGACCTAAGGTCATTTGAGGACTCAGCCGCCGGTACCATTGCACAGCGGCATAACTGGTGTACAGAAATGATTTCAAAAACTTAAAAGCAAAGCGAAATGTGACCCAAGTGATACACTAACGTTTACTGAACACGCATATTTAATAGCTATTATTGTTCGACCTTGAGAGTTAAAAAGCGCAAACAAACGACACTTAAGAGGTGCAGCCCAGGTTCGGCCCAGATTCGAGTCACCTCTGATTGAGCTGAACTTTGCACAGCATATCCGCATGGACTCCAGTATTCCACACCGCAAAGCATTCAATGAAATTCTTAACGGTTTGACCTCCAGAGGTCAAGCAAAAAACGGAACTCCTAGTCCTAGAGGTGCAGCCCAGGTTCGGCCCAGATTCGGTTCATCTCTGATCGAGCTAAACTTTGCAGAGCATATCTGCCGGAACTCTAGTATTTCACACCTAGAAGCATTAGGTGTCAATCCTAGCAGTTCTACCTCCACAGGTCAAACAAGGTCACGATATCAAACATTAAAAAGCACATTGTGGCCAAACCAGAAAAGCTACGGGACTGAATCCAACTCTAAATAGTCGCACACACTCGTTCTTACGTTTCGCATATCGATCTGACCTCTTAAGGTCATCAATTGACCTTAGGTTATTTGGGGACTCAGCCGCCGGTACCTTTGCACCACAGCGCATAACTAGTGTTCAGAAATAATTTCACCAATACAAAAGCATGTCAAAATGTGACTTAAGTGATGCGCTAACATTTGATGAAACACCTTCATGATATCTACGACAGTTTGACCTTGGGAATTAAAGACATGCAATTTATCGAAACTTGTACCGTTTAAAAGTCAGCCCAGGTTCGACATTTGCACACAACATTGTGGCCAAACCAGAAGAGGTAAGCGACTGAATTCAACGCTAAAATAATTGCACAAACTCGTTCTTACGTTTCGCATATAGATCTAACCTCTAAAAATCATATATTTACATAAGGTTAATTGAGGGCTTATCCGCCGGTACCTTTGCACAGGGCATAACTGGTGTTTATAAATCATTTTAAAAATTCAAAAGCGTGTCAAAATGTGACCTAAGTAAAGCGCTAACATTTTCAGAGAAAAAAAAACTACATGATATCTAACTCGGTTTGACTTTGGGAATTAATATCGTGCAAATTAACGACACTCGCACCGTTTAAAAGTCATCCCAGGTTCGACATTTGCACAGCACATTGTGGCCAACCCCCAAAAAAGCTACGGAACTGAATTCATTGCTAAAATAATCAGACACACACGTTCTTACGTTTCGCACATCGATCTGACCTCTGAAGGTCATATATTGACATAAGGCTATTTGGGGGCTCAGCCGCCGGTACCTTTGCACAGCGCATAGCTGGTGTTCACAAATAATTTCACAAATTCAAAAGCATGTCAAAATGTGACCTAGGTGATGCGCTAACATTTGCCGAAAACACCTACATGATATCTATCACGGTTTGACCTTGGGAAATTAAAAACGTGCAATTTATTGTCAATTGTACCGTTTAAATATCAGCCCAGGTTCGACATTTGCACAGTGGCATGGTCGTCCTAAGGGGAAAATGAAAAATTCCGGATTTCGAAAATTGCGAGGGTGGATTAGTCAGTGGCGGATCCAGGATTTCCATTGAGGGGGGCTGCAGGCCCAGAGGGCGCCTCTTTTGGCACTTCAGGTGGCGCCATGTATTTTTTCCGAAAAAAACACAATTTTGTTGAGTTTTGGGGGTTAAGAATTACGCAAATCTGAGATCGCCTTTTTGAAGCAAATGTAATTTCCTTCCTTTGACGTTTGAAATTGGCAATTTGCATTAAAAACTCGATGATGTATGATTTTTCAAACATTTATCGTTTTTACACGCAAAAAATGGCATGCCATGACATAATAGCAACCATTATTCCTAATGTAGGCTTAAAATATCCATAAGTGCATGGGTGGATTTGTTGGTTTGAGGGAAGGGTTCAAATCCAGTGGAATAAATTTCCAAAAAGTTGTTAAAGCGGGGGAGCGATAGCAGGCCGTCAGCGAGGAAGTTTGTTGACTGGGAGGGGGAACAGGGAGCGCGTCATCAGTTGATTAGCCTAATCTTCAACTGTAGACAAGGGCCGTGCCGATAATTTTAAATGGGGAAGTCGGTTGAAAAAAAATGTACTCTCTTTCTCTGCGTGTATTTAAACCGCTTAGCAGGAAAGAGTTCCGCTTGGAATGTTTTTTTCTGAATTATATTTATAAATACAATTCTTTTCATAATGTCAAAAATAGACATACATCGCGCCGATTCAGGACAGAAGGACGTAAATGATTAATTTCATCAAAACTATATGGCGTTCTCCTCCGCAAGCGGTTCCAAACGCGGCTAGCCAATCAAGATTCAAATGCCATAGTCGCGTAAGATTACTGTACAGCATCTGGCCCAGTACGTGTGGCGGCCCACAAAGCCTCGTTGCCAGTCGTGTTGAGGCCCACAATCCTCGACAAAAAGTCAATATATTCGGCTGGAGAGCCTTTCAGCCCAGAAAACCTTGGGCAGTTAGGGGTTTTTTTCAACACGACGGGCTACAAACTGCTATCTCAGTTTAAAAACCATGTTGAGGTGTAACTATTTCCTTTAAGCATGTTAAATGTGGATTTCCTGCTATAGTTGTTGTAACATAAGTATGTTATTTACAGGCAGAGAGGCGCGAAATCTTTAGCGGGTTAGTCCCTGTAAACTCCGTAAATATAATAGGGCGGTGAAGAGTACAAGGTGTGCATTGTAAAGGGTAAAAGGATCAACTTAAAATGGTTATTCATGGACTCAATTCAGCAATTACGACGAACCGAAAACGATGACGATGGTTCGTTACTGTCGATGTCACTGATGTGACGCCGCGAGTTGGTGCGAAAATTTGAAATTTTAGGGTCGTGGAAAATACAATTTCAATATTGAAACCAGACCGTGAGTGGAAGCCAAAGCCTCAAAGAAACCCTTTTCCTGTTGCACATCTCGTTATGATGTCAGATATTGGTCCCTGGGGCCAGCAATTACCGCCAAGGGAAGAGCCTCTGCCAGACAACCATAATGCATTATTTTCCCGCATTTTGATATTTGTGTATGCAGATTGGGAAATTTGGTGTCATGCCCGCCCGCGAAGCGGCGCAAAAAATTCTCCGCGCGTTTTTTGACCTGTCGGGTAGGCGGATTTTGACTGCTCCAAAAGGCAAGTTTTACGATACATTTTTAGGGCCGATACCGTTTGCCCGATCGTTTTTTTTTCAGGAAAAGGCGTGACAATAATAGTTTCAAGACCTTTTGGGGGAGCGGGCAAATGGCCCCTTTCTCCCCCCTGTCCCGCCTCCTGGATCCGCCTGTTATATCGATTTCATAGAGATGGGTTTAAAAGTAAGAATTGATGTAGCATAAGGTAGCTGAAAGTTGCAGCTTCAGATATAATTTATAAAAGTTCATTGTTCAAGTTATTTAGAAACATCCAGGAGGTGCAGATTCCCCCCCCCCCCAATCAGGGTGCGGGTAACTAATCGCTTTTTACAGCCAGTGGAGGAAGTAGGAACGCGCTAGGGGCATGCTTGTATTAAATACCCCCAAATGTTCCTGTAGAAAAAGGAGTTATCCCTTGGATCAATTAAAGGTCATGGCCATTAGTCATGAGGTTATGGAATGGAACTCATGAGGAATGGAAGTCATGGAAGTTATGGAGGTTAATGGAAGTCATGAGGCAAGGTTATGAAAAATTTGCAGGGTCGTACAAAAATAACTCGTTATTGTAACACATCTAAACCTTTTTTAACAATGCTATGATTTGCGGGCACCCTCAATGGTTTTGAATGCACCCTTAGTGAGTTTGGGGGCGCCCTGTTTAGATTCGGGATGCAACTCATCGTGTTTAAGGGCGCACTTCTGAGTTTCGGGGCATCCTTCCGAAGTATATGGTGCTTTTTGGGCATCGGGGCTCCCTCTCCGGAAATGGGAGCGCCCTTCATGGGTTCGGGGCGCCCTCTATTTTTTGGGGGGAGCCCTCTTCAAATTTGGGTGCCCTCCTCATATTTGGTGTGCATGCCTAATAGCGTTCGAGGGCGCGCTTCCGAGTTTTGAGGGCGCCCTTCCGAATTTATGAAGTTCAGAATGCTTTTTGGACATCGGGATGCACTTTCCGGAAATGGGGCGCCCTCCGGCCTTCATAGTTTAGGGGGCGCTCTCCATGGGTTCGGGGGCGCTCTTCATGGGTTTCAGGCGCCCTACATGGGTTTGGGGTAACCTCTATGGGTTTGGGGGGCNTGGCTGTGGCACGACCGCAAACTTTATGGGAAGTGGGGTCTCATTGACTTGACCTAGTGACCTGACCTGAGATGATCAGAAGTCAATAATTTCACACCATGTGGGTAATTGATGCCCGAACAGCTCTGCCGAACTTGACGGCGCAGCGAGCGGCTATTTTTGTCCACTATTCATGGAAGCCTCAGGGGAGGGGCGGAAATCAACCCCCGGAAGTGCGCGTTCGCTTAGGATGTAGGAACCAGGGCACTATACACTGGGTACTCCATTTTTTGGGGTACACACTATAAATATACTATAAAGACTAAAAACCATACCAAAAAGTGAAGGCCACAACCAGATCTGAATAAGATACAGGATAATGCTGCATTCTACTAGCGGCTGTGTACTTTTGGCGCTTTTTGTTTTCTATCAAACAAACCTCATATATAGCGTAATGGTAAGCATTGTCCCTGCGGACCCCCATTTGGCCGAGTTGTCTTATGACGGCGGCCATCTTGGTACTCACACAAGTAGTCGGCGGGCGGCGCGAATTGCATACTTTGGCTAATAACTCGAGAACCGTTGGTTGGGCTTGACATTTTGATCCCAAAAATCGAAATAAATAACCCTCAATCCTTTATTTCTATGATGAAGACTTTGATATATTTCTGTGAGGGAAAGTCTCGAAAACTTGGCTTGAAAAGTGGCATTTTAACATGTTAAACCCTATGTGGCAAGTAGGAGAAGTCACGCCCATGCTACCATATGAACTTTGGACCCCCCGGTAGGAACCTAAAGAAAGCACGCCTTGCTTAGGAAAGTACGTTGGTGCGGACTTGTAGCTATGTTCTTATTTATCTGACCAGCACATAAGGCTGTGGACATTGGCTGTAAAAAAAAACAAAAAAAAAACAGACAGTAAATGAGCGATCGACAACTAACGAGCACACATGCTAAGAAAAGTTTCAACCAGCCGAATAACTCCTAACAGTTGCTATCGACAGCTGACCACCGCCTCCAGTTTCACCGCCGTTGTTCCACTGAGTTCTGATCGCCTGTCCCGGGCGGTAGCTATAGGGAGGGGAGGGGAGGGTTGGGGTAATTATTGCCCGTCACGGGCTTCGCGGCTCATTCTGCCAACCTCTTCATCACGGCGGCCGACAGCGCGCCTTTGCCGCCGGTTAATGACGTGTAATACCTCGGAGAAACACTCCATCGCTCAACGGTGGCCACCCCCGCCATCGCCTCTACCCCTGACACCACCGCCACTGCCGCCGCCGCGCCGCCGCCTCCGCCTCCGCCGCCGGGGAGTCGTCACCACCGCCGCCGCCACCCCTGCCACCGCCGCCGTCATCCCCACTACCGCAGTCGCCGTCGTAACCGGCTCTCAACTGGAAACTATGGATATGTGATAATTATTATCGTATCGAGTGGATGTCCTTAAATGGAATAGCGCACCAATTTAACACGGTGTTTTGAACTGAGATAGCAGAATAATTGTAGAGCAGGTCGAAAATGGGTTGTATTGAAAGAAAGTCCTTGCCAGACTTGTCACCTTGTGCCTGAAATTGGATGCCGGCGTTGCATTTGGGATACCAGTGTATCCCTCGGCATAACAATTATGAAGCTCTTGGATCCCAGTGGATCCCTCTGCGTAAAGTGCATGAAGATATGGGATCCTCCTGGATCCCTCGGCGTAAAATGCTCCAGGATCTGGGATCTCAGAAGATCTCTAATTTAAAATGCGCCTCAGATCTTGAAACACAAGGATGCAGGGACTGACATCAACATTTGTGATCGATCTCTTTTGTGCATGCAGTATCCACTATGCAGATACTTAGTACTTGCAAATTACCTTGTACCTATTAGCAAACATAAAGAATGTAATTTATTCTCCTATATGATAAATTAGCAAGAAGAAGGTTTACATACCTACCGGCGTGCCTGGATCCTGAAGTTGAATCAGGGATCCCAGTGGATTCCTTCGCATAAAATACGTCATGATCTGGGATCTTTGTGAATCCCTCAGCTTATTGTGTTCCTGGTTCTGGTGTCCCATGTGTGGATCCCGGGACACAGGACACAGGATATACGGATCTCAGCTGGATCCGTGGATTCAGACACATGTCTGCCGTCCTTGCTACGCTAACTAATTTTGACACAAACCTTAACCATATTCCCTGCGGGCGGCCAGAAATACGTTCTGCGGGGGGCAGAATCTGCCCCCCCCCCCCCACCAGAGATCTCAAGAACCGCTCGGCCGATTTCCATGGATAAAAACCCTCGATTTGCATGACAAGAATCTTTCTTTTTAAACGCGAAGACTTAGGGAAGGTCTTTTGTATCCTAGATTCGGGAACTATGGGGGGTCGGAGGGGTCGGCAGGACAAATGCGCACAGCTATGGGTGTGTGTGCTCAGTGTGTGCTGTGTGCTCGTGTGTGTGTCAGCTGTGTGTGTGTGTTTTAGAGGTCATTGGGGCCATGTGGTTCGATCAATTGTCATGCCCAAAACGTTTTTAAGCTTCCAATATAAAAAGGACGAAAGGTCTTCAATATATCAAAAGGACAAGGATCAAAATTAAAAATCAAATGTATATTCAGAGGATGAAACATGAGGGGACTTTCTGATAACAAATATGTGCTGTTCTTGTTTGTTTGGGACGATATGAACGTCACATGTGGACCTTCTTGCTGTAATTAGTTGAATGCTATATATTGCGCATAGGCGGATCCAGGTAAATATCGTGGTCGGCACCATGTGCGGAACGCCTTTTATCATCCTACTAACTTGAAGTTGGACCTAACTTTTTGTATTGTAGTCGGGAGGATTAAAAGGCGGATGATGCAAGTTGGACCTAACTTGACGGAGGGTGTTGCCTCCCATTTTAAACATCTAAGTGCACCTCTGCCCAAAATATGTACAATCCAAGTATTAATGATAAATGTTGCAGTGACATCGTTATTGACGCATTTATTGCACTGCAAACTACGAAGGAAGTATGCGCCGCAAGACCGCATTCGTAACGCCCTCCCAAAAACATGTGCCTGGAGCCGCCTCTGCAGAGCCGATGTTTTCGAAATTTTAGCACAACACGCGTAATTCAATTCTAGCCTTCTAAGAAAAGTCAGAAATTTTCAAGATGCCATTCATAACGGCTTAGAAGCGGCAAGCAAAAGAACACCGATTGTATTTAGCGACAGATCCACATTGAACACATGGTTTTTCACCATCACGCGTCAGACAGATAGGAGCAGGAAAATGTGTGGTCGGCTCACGCAGGTTATAGCACACGGGTTGTACAAGGCGATCAGTCAGGCATGTCTAAGTTGCAATATATACTGTTTCAGTTGATGTTTGAAAGACATGTTCGGGTTGAATCGCGGGAAGCTGGTTATAAGCTTGTACAGCCCCATGCACAGTTGTGTGCGGCGGGGGCCGCTTTGGCTCGGAAATACGTGGGGAGCGTGATTTTCGGGGAGGCGCGCGCGTGTGTTGTGAGCGTGCCTCAGTCTCGAGTTCTGACGAGTGTGTCCGCGATCGCCCTCAGACCGCCGCATGACAGCGCCGGTGCATGCTACATAACGCGGTGCGTATCAAACACCAACTAGAACCCAGTGAGCCATCTCATATCACGACAACACTCTCGGAAATATGGCATCGCTTTTCGTCTTCCGCATACGACAACGCGCCCAAAAACTTCAAAATTTGCCTGAACGGCGATGCACTGGCGTTTCCGGCCGCAAGTCCATACACCGAACATGCAATAATCGCACGACAGAGATAAAAGGGCTGACGAATAGGCTTCAGACACCTTAGGTATAGACGATGTGGTCTCGTGCGTGGTTGAGCGCAAATGAGGACACCATTGCATTGCAGTCACGTATCGTGGTCATCTCATCAATGTGTGACTGATAGTTTCAAAGTGCCTGTCAATAACACGACCGAGGTTTTCCGAGGGGGCCAGAAATCTCCCCTCCCGATATTAATCCGATATAAATGCATTATGCGATTATAATAATAGTGCATGTTGTACGATTTTCTATATAGAAATGTATTTACGACAAAGTTCTTTCTGATGGATTGGAGACGTTTTAATGAACATTTGTGGTTGATTGTTTTAATATAACATGACGCAAGTAGGTGTGTTATGTCCCATCAGTTAACTTTCGGAGGCATTAATTCAAAATAACCTTCCTTTTGCTTTCACAAGCACATGCCTTGTTTATTAGTTCCAAGTTTAGGTGTAACGACTAACGGTATCTGCATGCCCAAAATTGAGTGGCGCGCCGAACGTTGAAATAATGCCCTCCGTCAAGCATTGTATTCGCTTCGGGCTGTCATAAGGACTGGCGGCATGACTCATTCACTCCTGCAAAGCGGGTCACATGGGTGAGAATATCAGTGTCTTCCACCATTCCATGACACACTTAGGTTACCATCATTTCACCGCTTCGTCAAACGATAACCGTTCCGTCAAACGATAAGGATGCGATTTCACGTTACTGAGTGGAGTACTCAGTGGGGTTTTGGCGTTTACTCGTGGATCTAAAGCACCACCCTGTAGGTGCACCTATGTAGGTGGTTTCAGGCTCCAGCTCATGTGCATCCCAGCTATAGGAACCATTTGGAGCCGGTTGAGCACTAAGCGTCTTCTCTGTGATCGTATGACGCCGCCTTTGTTTCTGACCCTCTGTTTGTCCCTTCGATCCCAGATCCCTGGTATTGATCCTTGGTGGCAGGGACCCCCGCGATCGTTGAATCTTGATTACCTGGGGTGGATGCCGAAAAATAAGGTGTTAATGTGCCAAGTATTCGATGAAACTTGCATACCCCTGGTCCTCCGATGATGGAAGATGGCAGTTTAACAAGCAAAGTTCATAATAAAGGTTGCACTGGTCTGACTCTCCGCAGATGTAAGTGGTAGCTGGAAACGTCTCAAGATTTAGTTCGACTTTGAGAGTAAATGAGACGCTTACTCTACCGTTATAGAAATGGTTACGAGCGAGCGCGAAGGGCGAAGCGAGTCCTCATTGAATGAATAACGGATTTTTCTCACATATAAGCGGCCGACCCGGCCCGGCCAGACCGCGACGCTGGTCAGAAGCTTATATCTTTTGAAATCCGCGCATCTGATTGACAAGCGGTTTTCGCCACCTGTGATGCGCCAATGCAATGAGCATTATGATTATTGACATGTTTTTTATCATGTGATGGTCAGCATGCGCGGCGTGACCCGTGCCGCGTCAGGGGTGTCAAGAAGTATTATTCAGTTGTAGCTGAGAAACGGCTGGAATTATAAAAGCTAAATTTGGTGTGGATGGCTGGAGACGCACAGCCACTGGCAAGTTTTGCACAGGTCAAACCTCTGGGTTCACTGCACGTGCGCACGTGGCACGACCCGCTGTTCGTCCAAGAAAATTGAGCCTGCAAACATCGGTTGCAATACCGGGACCTAATATATCGGCTAACCAAAAGTCACAAAGCCAGGGTCAAATACAGAAGTGAAGAGATAAGATCCGCCCGGCGTATGCACTAGTGTCGATCAGCCGGCGCGGTGGTACCGTTGCAAAGTTGACTGGCTTATACAAGCGCAAATTGTCATAGATTGTATAACGTCTTCAGCAATTTTAAATGCCGTGCTCAGCACCTATGGGACGTGAAGCGATGAAACAAACACCAATCTGTAGACCAATGTACCGTCTCTAAAATGCATGCAAAAATTTAGGTTGTAATGCAGTATTTCGCTATTAAAATTTACATGTAATATTTACATTGCTGATTTTATATTTCCTTCATTACACCGCCGTAGCATCAAAACCAAAGGGTGCTAAACGATAACAATGATGCAGTTGTAAAGCGCAATCAAACTATATCTAATACCCATCCAAAATTAATTTTTGCCTACGAACATGATGCTTATAATTGCAAATTTAAAATAACGCTGCAAAACCTATGAAGTTCAAAGTATCGATTTAGTTCGAATCTATTTGCGACGACAAAACAAGATATAGCGAAAAGTAATGATGATGTAAATTATCACTAACATGGCAATGTTTATTTGCATTTATTTCTTATAAATAATGGCCTAAAGTGACATCCATGTTATTCCATGTATATTTATTTATATAAGCGAAAATAATTAATTAAAAAGCATGCTTTGGCAACAAAACGAACCTCCGTCGGGCGGGTGATAAATTGACAACGGTTTATTCGGGCTCGCCTCGTCCTTCGCCGTTTAAGGCGTCTTACTGGTTTGTACCAACCGCCAAAATGCGCTTATGATTAAAGGTGTGTAATCATTGATTCCATCCAAAGACATTTTGCATGCGCAAGTACCGGTCTGCGAAGAACATCAGTGGAAAGGGGGGCAAAACCACGCACCTCCCGTGACCCCCGATAAATAGCTTTATCGGAAACACTATCAATGAGCTACCTTCGTCTGCTATTAACTCCCACAATTTGTATTAAGTGAGGTGTTTGTATTAAGTGAGGTGAGTGGTCGTCTCATTCCGGGCTCTCACGCTTCACGGGTGCACGTGGTGGCACCGACAGTGACCGACACACACTGATTCAACAGATTCGGAGCACGGCTATAATACACAGCGCCGCATTGGAGCAGGTTGGCGCGGCGTCTCCGGCGCCAGGGAGAGTCCATTTGATTCCCTCTTGCCGTGGACTCGTTGCCGTGCCATCATCGGCGCCGAATAACTCACCGGATGAGTGTCACCCGCAGCTGACGTGCCGCTGATTTAGACCCAACGGAAGTCGGCCCCATAATTCAGCAGCTCGCCTCGGGCAGCTTTAGACGAGGCTCTTGTGATGATCAAAGTGCTCCTGCTTACTTCGACAAATGCCACTAATTGAGTTCTCGCGCGGACAAAGTCTTCAACTGGAGGCTGCCGTGTCGGTGGAAAATGAGCTCCAAAGGCTCAGGCCAAATTGCACCGCTCTCTTATAGTGCCTAAAGGTGAGAGTTACTTCGAAATGCTTAATCAAAACTGGCAAGTTAACTTTGGCAAAGTGGTACCTGAACTTTTTTTGTTATAAAAGTGTTGTGTTTAATGTGCCAAAATATAGCTATTCACCAAGTTATGACAACGCACTTGATACGTGCGTCGTCAAGTACATCTATTCTCCAGAGAAGGCATGATAGATGGAGTGGCTGGCAGCTAATGTTTTGTTGTATGTTGTTTACCACTGGGTAATAGCCTCGCCAATATTTATGCATCTTGTCACAATTAAAGTTTTTCTTCTCAAAATGCCAGAAAAGACGACGAAAAACGATTGTCTAATGATTATCAAGTGTATAAATTTATTAAACACCGCGTCACCAGAGGACCAAAATAAAAGTTGAGGCACAAGACCATGTCTTAATAAATCAAACAGTCTGCGTAGAGCACTCAGGGGCGGATTCAGAACGGTAGTTTGGGAGGGGCCACCAATGGTTTGGGGGGAGGGACAAGTCCAATAAGCCTCACATAACTCTAAAAACTCATCAGGATTCCACTTCCTTTATATGCATTGATAGCTGATTTAAAACAAACTTTCCCTTGTCGAAGCTGCTTATATTTTTATATCAGAAAATGTGTCAATTTTGGGCTCCGATTTCAGACGTTTTTGGGGGCCATGGCCGGATTCCCCGGACCCCCCCCCCTGAGAGCATTCCTCATCAGCAGCCATGCCGAGCGTCATCAGTGGCTGGCGTGCTGATGGCGCCACAATCGTCCTACAGAACAGTCATCAATTTCCTATTTATTTTACAACAATAATATCTTCTGAAATGTTTAACATAGCGAACCAATTTTTTATCATAATCATTACTTTGTCAGCCGTCCTTCCCACAGTAAAAATATAAAAAAAATGATAGGGGAGAGTGGGGTAAAGCGGACCACCGGGGCAAAGCGAACCACTCACTTTGCTGCTTTTATTTGTAGAGGAATCTACCTACAACTATTTGCACTATAAGTGCATGATTTTGACACACTTCCGAGCGCCACAGCTTGGCGATCGACGTGAAAGTTTTCGTTCCAGGACAAAAAGTGCGAGTATTTTATATTTCTGTTATAATTTTATTGTAATGGAAATGTCTAAATTGCTGCGGTGTCTGTGCCCACATGAAGATTCCTTTAAGTGTTTTGGCAACGCAATTTTACCGTTGTAAATGTGTCATATGCAATTAATCGTAGTTTTGGGCTTGTCGTCTAAAATGCTTGTCCAAAAGTAAAAATTTGGGTTGGGGCAAAGTGGACCAGGGTGGTCCACTTTGCCCCGCTAATCACGGGATTGCATGTATTTGTATAAAATATGGAAGGCCGCATTAAAGATGTTCAAAGTGTATTTCGTAGGGTTTGATCCTGTTGTTATCGAGTTATAATCTCTTGGCAAACGCTCAAAGTACAGAGCATAGCTGTTTTGCTGACCTTTATAGAGAGTTACAGGATGTTTGACAGGGTTATTTACAAATACATGGTATTGGTTTTATCAATAAACTTATTCCCGCATTTGAACGACGAGTTCCTGGAAAATGAAGAAAGAAGTACCGCAAATACACATTGTTTTAATCGAATGGAGGTATGGTGGTCCACATAACCCCACATTGTTTTGTCTCCCAAAACATGTGTTGGGTTATTCGGTGTCAAATTATGCCAATTTGTAATAGTCCCAGATCAAATTTATCCGAATAGGAATGAATCGGAGCTGAAATACGAAACTACCCTTTGGGCACATTTGTTGATAGTTTCCGGTTGCCAGAAAAAATATGTGACGTCATTCCTTAGCTAGTCCGCTATACTCCACTCTCCGATATAATCTGTCCAAAGTGCTATTTATATCAAGCGATTGCAAATTCGGATGCATTGATGGCTTGGAACTTCCTATTATTCATGCTTTCATGGACAATAGAAAATGACGAAATAATCAAACATCTCACGACCCCATACAGTTTTGAAGATCACCAAATGCTAGAAATACGATTGCTTACAATGCTATATGTTCCCAACACCCTTTTCGCAATTTCAGCTCTACGCACATGTTCATTGTTCAAATACCTGCAATTCAGTGTTCAACGTACTAAATACTAAAACTGACAAAAATATCCAAGATATACCATTGCAGAATCAGAGTTTCGGCACAAATTTCTTCTGTTCACAGAGCCCGTGCTGACGTTAGCGTTTCTGCGTCATAACCTCGGCGTCGCAGCCGGCCGACGCGTCCTCAGTGGAGCGTTCAGGAATCGTCGTGAGGCCACTCAGCACTACATCCGACGACCACAATCACATTTCAGAGCCATCCCTCGGAGTCATCGTGCGCGCTCCCCTGCCCCCCCCCGCTCCCTCGCCCCCTGCAGCGCGGCTGTCGGCAGGAGGAGAGTAAATATGGCCCCTCCATCGTCAGCGGTTCTCGAGTCAGAGCTCAGCAAGGCCCACCGTTCTGTCGACTCATCACAGCCAGTTCTGCTACTTTTCATTGTGCTCAGTCTGACGGAATAGTTAATCCATATTTATGTAGGTGGATATGTATAACTAAGTGGATTCAAAGGGGGGTGGAGGCCCCAAAATCTTCTGAAATCGGCGAAAATTTGACACAATTTTCCCATGTAGAAGGAATATAAAACTTTTACAAAGGCAATGTTTGTCTTAACCGTTCAATATGGTATTTATAGTAAAAGAAGGCCCAATCAATTCCCAGTTTTCCACAATTTGTTAAAAACCTGTAAAACTAAGCCCCCTCCCCCAAACAAATCGTTTGCAGCCCACATTCTGGATCCGCCAGTGGATGTGTTGGATACCGATCATCGATGTGCTAGTGCTAGGTCACGTAACTACTGCTTTCAGTTCGGCTTCCAGCTGGTGCCTATGCAAACAGACGTAATGTCAATGTCATGTAAGACCAGGTAGTTGTCAATCACTCGGGATTTCTGAATCATCTGTAAATAGTATCCTTGACATCCTTGATAACACAGCACCGGCCCCATTTCAGCAGCACCAGTAGTCAATATACAGGCGAGCTAGTGCTCCTGGCAAAGATGGTGGGCTACATAAGCTCATGTAATCACTAGCTTCTATAGAAGCAGTGCATTTAGCTCAGTTCGGAAAATTGCTGTATATCAGTATGATAATATAGGCTATCTAACTTACTATGTGTATAGTAGGTCTGTCTGTCTGTCGTTCCACAACCCGCGCAGGGATTGTGTGAACGTCACGAAAAGTGGGTGTGTGTGAGTAGGGGGGGGGGAAACTTTAATCTCGTCTTGAGAGAAACACAAACCCTTTTCTTATTTTGCAATTGAAGTTGAATTGCAATTGAAGATTTATTTGCAAATTTGAGCTCTTCTCGTCTTGGGGAACCTTTTGCCATCAAAAAATTTCTCACCAAGTACAAAAACATATTTTAGCACACAAAAATGACTGAAAAGTGAGGGGGCCATATATGGTCATGTAACTAAATATATGGCTTAGATCATAGTGAATATATTTAGTATGCAAAACGCTCCAACAGTTCTTCCAGACTTGGTGTACCTAAATACTAAATAGCTAAACAGCCCTTTGTATATGTCGTAGGAAGCAGCCCACGGAAACCAAAACATTCAAACTTACATGACTTATGTTTGCAATTAATTATTTTAACTATGAAAATGTTCTACGCTGCGGCGAGAACAAAAAGACTAGATCGTTACTGGACGATATATAATATAAATACAGCACTTGCAGTGCTATATTTTCCGTTACCACGCTTATTTGCAATTTCAGTCACATACTAAAACCTCATGCATTTCTCAGAAGCCAAATGGATTTTATGCGGAACTGATTCCCGTTCATTTCTCTCCCCACCATTTGCAGACGGTCACGCCTGACAATTTATTGAACCAATATCGGATTTCTGTGTCGCGGCCTGATTTGAATTTATTGGCCAGTCGCCGCAGGGTCGGCCTAACCGTCCACGTGTCGCTTGGCGGGGAACCTGGGAACCTGGCGGGGAACCTGCACGCTCGACGCTCACTGCACGTTGCTGCACCAGTCTGTTGGCGGGGAACCCACGGTCGACACTCACTGCACGTGACTGCACCATGGTCTGTGTGTAGGGTGGCGGTCTTGTGACGCTTCCCAGTACATATAGAGCAGCCCCGGTGGAGACGTCGGGCGGAGAGGCAGCAGAGTTCTGTGAGTACTGGGTGGTGATCACACGACGGATGTGCACTATATGATGGTGACCAGTGATACTGTTTCTTACGTGATCAAAGCCAATGGTTGGTGATGAGATACTGGCGACAGCCTGCTTGTTTTGCAGCCGCTGTTAAGACGGACTCACTGATGTGGCGTTCGAACAGGGCCAGTGATCTAAGTCGTTATCGCCCAGTTTCACAATGCCGTTCAGGAGAGCAATCAATCAACACATTTCAAGAGAATGGGTGATGTCCAAGTTGATTTTGTTGGTCGGACAGCAACCACGACTGTCGCCCTGATAGGACAGCGGTGGATGGCTCCATCTTCATGTTATAAAACCGATAACAGCCTGTCCGCTCCCCAATACCGGCGGCGGCCGACGGCTGAAGATAGCCCGCGCTGACGCTGTGTCGACTCGTCGTTAACAATCACCCCCGACCAGCCATTATCACCCCTGCGCGGTGGGAGCTGTAACACTGTCAAGTGACCACTGACCCTCGGCCACCCCTGCTGATGAACTGCCGTGTGGCCAGCACCCCCGGTCTTTAAAAGTGCCGCTGCTGCCGCAGCAGCTGTATAATTCACCAATAGCCGGGTAATGACCGCCGCCCCGGCCAATAATTGCGCCCGAGGCTAGATAACATTTTGACGTGACCACGGCGGGGAGCGGCGGGACCCGCCGCTGGCTGGCCGTCAGGGCTGCTCCCCTCTCTCCCAGGGGCGTGACGATCCCTAGGTCCCGCCGAGACAGGAGAACCCGTCGGGGATCACTGATGAACTTCGGTGGAACTGGAAACGACGAAAGGGAATGAAGTTTTTCTGTCAGACCAGCAATCTTGGTATCCTGTACTGTGGTGGAAACTGAGCTTTACAAGGACGGTAACGAAGTTTTGCGGATAATAATTTTAGCGCCATGAGTATCATTAGTGTATCTTCCTAAGCTTTGCATCTAAGTAAACGTTGTTCCGAATAAAGAAGTGTAAAGCAGTACGATTTGTTTCCTTCACATTTGATTGTTAATCTTACCATGGATGAATCCATGATCTTACTGTAAAATGACTTGGAACACCAGTGCCAACTGCCACCACCAAGTTGAAGCCGATTGAAACTAGGCATCTTCAGGACATCACCTTTATCCGCCCGGCTACTTAATACACATCAATCGTAATAATTTAGTTAATATATGCATGCAATCACTGGCAGATCCAGGGGAGGGCACTTAGGGTCATGCCCCTTCCCCAAAGACATAAAGTGGCCCGTTTAGCCACCCCCCAAAAAAAAACGATCAAGCCTCACACCAGGATACAGTGCGCATCTTTCAAGTTAAGAATAAATTTAATGCAAAGGCCTTGAAGTCTGAAGGTATATAGCCCTCGTCTACCTGGCGGGGTGGATAGTGTGGAGATTAGCATATCTGCTACAATATAATAACGAATTTACTGTCTACGTATGCCTATGATGGTAAGCTGTCAAGGATACGTCACCTCTAATAGGTATATAGTCCGTACTACGAAGCAAATCGCTCTCAGTGCGTAGTAGAATCAGTATTATCGCTTGCTCTCTCTGTATAAAGAAATGTTAATTTGAAGCTCAATGATATGGAGAGACAGGTTGGCTGGAACTGGTTGCGGATCCGTGCCATTCTCGATCAGCAGCCATCAGCATTTGCGACCAGTAAAAGCTACTTCATAGAGATGGTGCAGTCTGAAGGTGTCTCGCAAGCGAGCCCGTGAAGAGTAAATCATCCTACGAAGTTTTCCACACTCGGCCCTCCATGCCTCCTTCATTACGGATCCAATTCCGATATCTGCGTGGGCAAGCATTAGCTTATCGAAGAGTATCATCTGTTAAGCGTGTGATCTACCGACTCACAGCGCGGATACCGCAAATAAATAATATAGCGCGTAGTAAATAATCAGTAAGCGAGATTATTATAGCACATGAACTACAAAGATGCTAAATACCTAAACACTGCTATCATCAAAAGATCCACTAATCACTGTAGACTGTTCGAGTCGAAGAACGAAATTGGGACATGCGGATGAGCAGATATACGGGAGTAGGCGAAATAGTCGTATATCTATTCGTGTCGCTCATTAAGCTTCTATCCAACAATGTCGAGATACTAAACGTCGGCTCGATACGTAACACATTCGTAGGCGGGAAGCGTGCTCAAGAGACTCGAATTTAGCAATTGTTCATATACTTACGAGACTACGTGCCGGATGATTCCGGACGAATTACGCAATTAGTGCGTGCAACTAGGTGTAAGAAGTGACATCTGACAGGACACCCAACCACCCCCCAACAAAGCTTTCACAATGGTCTGATGTCGGAGTCCAAGAATCATGCAATGATACGATACATAGCTGTGTTACTCAAGCTCATGTCGAACTTATAATGTCACATCGTCGAAGTCAGAATATCTTAACTGACGAGCTACGTCAGACGAACAATCAATGAGTGTTCAGCCATAATGTCCACTCAGAGTTTTCAGTAACTATGGTAGATCAGTCTGTAGAATAAGCGACAATTAGTTGTCTTTGGTGGAGTAAAGGGAAATCCTGCATGCAGTAAACCAACTACAACGTTCCTTGGTACGGATAGAGCTTAAGATGGTTATACACACCAGGTAGATGCCACCGAATGGCTGCAAGCAGACAAACCATGGAATATGTATGTGATCAGATGCCTGATTACTACAGACCATGTGACTCGCAGTACTGATGGTCATATCATATGAAGCGGCGATCGATGTTTGCCACGCGCGTAAATTCGTCATAGTAGAAAATGACATAAGCGTCCTGCTGTGATCCACTTGCAATTCGAAATGCGGATCGCGTATACTAGGTGCGTGTAATTATGCCATCCGTACTCAGAGTCGTCGATGAAGCTACGCGTAGCGTCGTAAATAAGACGTGCTACTAATGGTATATGTAACACCGCGCCGCGTGCGTGGGCTGGTGCGATCTAATACATTGCCCCTCTAGTGGTTGCGTCAGTAATTAACTCAGAATAAAACTGGCACAACATAGAAACGTACGTCTGATAGTCACGAGGTCATAGGTCCGTAGTACTCTTTTAAGTGCGCCTAAATATCAGATTTATGACGTCTTCTTCGTCAAATGAATATATCGAATAGCCTCTCCTGAGAAATAAACGTCTTGAGAGCAAACTTATCGCTTTCACTAGACTTCACACGAATGCTGCATAACATCACTCTTAAGCGGTTAGTGAGATGCGAATGAAATGATATTGAAAAATGTTAGAGAGTACAACAGTGAGGTATGAAGCAACATACTAATCAATAATTGAATGCATAAAAGGTCGAGCAATTTGCCAAGATTGTCGTCGTAAAATGGCAGTCTCGGATTTTTCGAAACATGTTAGTGTTTTACCCAAAAATCCAACAAATAACTTTTCTTTCAGAAAATATATCACAAGAAAGAAATTTTCAAAAAATGTGTTGAAAAGGTATATCTAAGAGCAGAAAGTATATCAATCATAAACCTCAAAACCAATTATCAAAGAATATCTGAAATTCTGAACTTGGACTATATGAGTCTCCTCAAGTGTAAGTAACTCATGACGGTTTTTACAGCTTAATAATAGACTCAGATATATGAGAACATAATTAATGAATGTCAACCTGTGTAGTACTGATGACAAAAAACTGACTGGTATCAAAAGTCTACTTTAATGAGCTTTCCAATTTTCCATTTCACAATTGTTGCATCCATAATATAATATACCAGACTGACTAGTAGTACTGCCGCTTATCTGTGATAGATGTGCGAGTCATTTACAAGGAATGCAAACATAACTACATAGATGCGAAAATGCAAATCGTGCGTGTAATAACTCTAATCAGCACATAAAACAATAGTGTGCATAGTATTTCGTTAAGACCTATGACATTGCCTGATGCAATGTACCTTTTGATTCACTCTAACGATCATTGCATGCTCTTCTGCCATCCTATTGCGTCTTAAAATTTAAATCTTCCTGTGGGCTTATTATTGGCAGAGTTTATTAGCATTCTCTCCTGAAGAGAGACATTGTTTTTAGTCTTTGCAATAGAATAAACAATACATAAGGCTAATATGGATATGAGGGATAATTATTGAGAGCCCATTTTTTATGTACTAAAAGATATCTAAAACTCGATTTTAGCAACTGTCCTAATGAGTAACTCTTGAACCGCACACTGACATCTTGTATCCTGTAATTTCGAAAAGTAATTCCGACCTTATGCTTCTTGCTGTGTGATGCTGTATCAATAGATGATTCCTTCCCTCGTTTAATGGTGGCCGGCCTAATTTTGTTGCGGTTCTCCGCACTAAACGGGCTTATCTTGTCTTATGTACCCAAGATGAAACAGATTTTGTAAGAGTGCATGCGAGTATTCTTGCTCCCTCCACCCCCCCCAAAAGCGGGGCGCGTTTCCGGCTTGCGGGATATACCCCGAAGTCGTGGCCGACGGCGTGTAGTAAGTATTGACGATAACGCAATGGCTTTTTATCATCGGCCAAAGTGACTTACTGGCACGTACCTCCTAATTTAGGGTCTACTTTTACAAATACCGTAACCACAAATCGTATAATGTTGACTCTCAACGAGGATTATCGTTTCCACACCTGAAAGTGCAAATAATTTGAGAGGTGTCAGTTCACTTGAAGGGAGCAGCCGAGCCTCAGCCCAAGTGCTCCTGACTGGTAAGAGTGGGAATTTCTCGTTCAGTTCAACCCAAGATGAGACCCGCGGCTATCTGTATCAGTTTGGTTAAAGAATAAAAAGTTGCTTACCCGTCCCCTACAATGAATAGTTCTTGTGAGGTAGCGTCAGTGGTTACGTATAGAATACTTTTCATAACTCGTTAACAAATAGTACGGACGCATCGTACTTACAATTGGTACGAGTATGCATGAGAACTGTTCAACAACATAGAATAATCATCTCGTATCCTGCACCCTATTTGTTATCACACAATATGGTTGCGAGTTGGGCGATAATGACTATTAGTGAACGTTACGTTGGTAGAAAACGGCAAATCTTGAAAATTCTTGGAAATAGCAGTTTTGCAGGAAATTGCAAACATTAAAACGGAAATGACATAAAATGACATTTTATCAAAATGGTATTCTCTGATTCATTTTTATACTCACAAAAAGTTCAAAAAACATTTTTTTTATTTCTACAAAATTAAAATTTTAAAAGATGCTTCAAAAACCGGAATATATGTGAGAGAACTGATTATGAGAAAAACAAAAAACAAATTCCAAAGCCATATCACTATTTTTGATTGAGTGATGGCTCCATAAGTGAAAGAAACGTATGACGTCTTTTTTTGCAATCACTTTTTTGGACCTTTGTTGGCCAGATACGAACAAGTAAATACCTTTCTTGTATTTCTGAGACAATACCGGTCTAGGATCATGCATTTATATCTGCATTGATCAATTTCTAATTTTGAGTTTTTCTGATTACGAGCGAGCGCGAAGCGCGAAGCGGGTCCTCATTGAATACCGGATTTTTATCACATATAAGCGGCCGACCCGGCCCGACCCGGCCGGGCCCGGCCAGATTATAACGCTGGTCAGAAGTTTATATCTTTTGAACCCCACATGCGGTTGACAAGCGGTCTTCGCCATCTGATAGCCCCATTCAATGACATGATTATTGACATGCTTTTTCTTACGTGAGGGGTCAGCATGGCTTGTGAGTGACATGTGCCGCGTTAGGGGTGTCAGACAATATTATCATGCTATAGCGATGAAACGGCTGGACCTATTAAGCTGAAATTTGGTGTGTGGTTTGAGACCACACCACTAGCAATGTTGCACAAGCCAAACTCTGGGTCACACTGCACACGCACACGTGCACCCCTGTTCCGTCCACGAAATTACCTACAAAACATCGTTGCAATACCGGACCTATATCTCGGCAACCAAAAGTCGCAAGGACACGGGTCAAACACAGAAGTGTATAAAAGCGTTCCGCCCGGCGTATGCACTATGTGTCGATCAGCGGCGCGTGGTACGAGCAAAGTTACTGGCTATACAAGCGCAAATTCATGGTTTATGACGTCTTCACAATTTAAATCAGTGCTGCCTCAGCATCTATGGGACGTGAAGCGATGAAACAAACACGAATGTGTAGACCAATGTACCGTCTCTAAAATGCATGCAAAAAACTGAGGTTTTAATGGAGTATTTCGCTATTAAAATTCACCTGTAATATTGACATTGCCGATTTTATAATATTGCCTTCATAACACCGCCGTAGCACCAAACCAAAGGATGCTAAACGATACAAATGATGCAACTGTAAAGCGCAATCAAATCCATCTAATACCCACCCAAAATGTACTTTGCCTACAAACATGAAGCTTATAATTAAAAATAACGCTGAAAACCTATTTAGTTTCAAGCATCGATTTAGTTCGGATAAATTTGCGATGGCAAGACAACACACAGCGAAAATACTTCAAAAGCATGCTTTGCACAAAACGAATCTCCGTTGGGCGGGTGATAAATTGAGATGGATTTATTCGGGCTCGCTCGTCCTTCGCCGTTTAAGGCTTTTTACTGGTCGCTATTCTGGACGTGATGGAGTCGAAGTTGCTAAATGCTTATGCTAATCTCCCATAACAATTATCATCTATGATGACGATTTTCGTGACCTAAGAGGATATTAACTAACCCAGATCTAAAAAACGATATATGGTCAGATAGCTAATTCAACTATCAACAGCTTGACGCTAACCAAATCATTTTATTTTCTTAACTTGAATAATGACGACGGACATACATTTTTGGATGTGGTCGATCTCAGGTCATTCACTTGAACTGGAAGGTCACCCGTTGACCTGAAACCCCCAAAAATGCATATTGTTAGATTCCTCACACGACAGGCAACATGCTGGTCCTTACTGCGTTGCTCTATATTGCTTGGTTTGGAAGTTAACAGGGGGAGGGGACCTGTCAGGCCCCCCACCGTACGGCGAAGGTGAGAAATGGTCCCCGTAAGGCGTGGGGCTATCCGCGGCTAAGTATGCAGTACCTACAGTAAAAAACGTCGGGTGACTGATGGAATTTTTGTTAAAGCTAGTGCTGCATCATCTATAGTATTATTGTGCTCGCTCGTGACGAATTAACTCATTTTCACTGAGGGGGCAAATCGGTTCCACTGGGGGGGGGGGGCGCGAAATCCCCTACTGGGGGCGGGGGGGGGGTGCGAGGCAATTGCTTCCCCTCCAGTCAACATGTTATCCGAGTCCCTGCAATAATGTATAATGACTTTACCTCTGTGCCATAAATAAAAGTTTGACAAATAGCAGGTCATTACTCGTCTTTTAGACGAGCAATGACCTGTTCCCGAATTCCTCTTAATCACTCACGAAGGGTGTTACAAAATACGCAAAAGCTCCGTTTTAATATTTTCATTGTGGAGTAAGTCCTCTTGTATTAAGTCTATATCAGCTCACCCACCCCACATCATGTCTTTCCGCGGATTCCAGATGAGTCCGTGAACAGGTCAGAAGGACGTTGAAAAGGTCGGAGGCATGGGCGTCGAAAGCGCGGGGACGGGGGACGCGTCCCCCCAGTTCAAAGATCAGAGGGGGACGTCCCAAAAATAAAAGAAGGGAAGAATTGTTTTACTTTTTAATTAATTCGTTCCAAAGGATATGAAACTTAACATGCGCAATGGAGGGGGTACTTTTTGTGCTCTCAACATGTTTTTTTTTTATCAAATAGCTCGAAAACGAAGCGGGATAGGCCGGTGGTTCTTATGCGACATTTAAGCCAGCGCAATAGTTCTTGAATGTTCTTGACTTCTTGCTTAACAATGATGAATATATTGTTAAAGAAGATGTGAGTTAAGGTAAGCAAAATTTGCTCAGTTCAAATCCCTCCTTAGACAGAACAAGGAATATACCTACCTAACCTAAGAAAGACTGTTGATTCTTGAAAACTGTGCCACTGCCATGTATACTCCAAATACTAAAATGCCTATTGTCTTTGTCGAAGAAGCTGCTGCTCACTAAAGATGTCTTCAATCATTATTTCACAACATATTTTGTAATAAGGTTCTGATGGTGAGGTGGGGGTAAAACGGCCACCCAGGGCAAATGGCGACCGTCTAACCCCACACTCAATAAAACAGTTCAGAGCAAATTTTATCGGACGCCATATTTAATCAAGATTCACACAGCATTGCAAAGCAACACTGACTATGTATGCAATTACCTCAGTTTAAGTCAAGTTTTGAACTTCAAGGAGGCGGGAGCTTTACACAAAGGCTCACACAATATAATATAAATAATTCAACCCAAGATGGTTCCTTTCGAGAAAACAAATTAAATCACCACGGACGGAGAGCAAACTCACCCGACTTCGCTGAGCATGCGTCCAAGAAGGGACATTCTACAGAAGTCCTCATTTTTTGTCCACACGTAGCGTTGGTGGTTTAGCCTAAAGAGGCGGTGGCCGTATTGCCTATACCCTGACCGCCTTACCCTATTCGGCAGTGGCTGTCTGACTGCGGGAAACGTTATGCAGGTCAAAGAGGCCTTTGCAGCTCGTTATGCCCCAGACGAAGACTTTCAGGAGGCTGCTCGGTGAAATGCAACTCCTCGCAGTGTTGCCATACGTGGAAGCCATAAGTCAACCAAAAATAAAGTCATCGCTTTGAAATGTTGCTTTGGTGTTGTTCAAATGTGGTTCTCCAACACAACACATATCCCGTTTTTGACATCTTATACAATTTTGATTTGAAGGCATTCTTTCGAAAAGAAATGTACCTATATAATTATATATTTTAATTTCTTTTGGGGTAAAAACAAAATTTTCAAAAGTTAGAAACAGACATGTTGTAAGCCCTCCCATTTGCTTTCTTTGAGTTCTATTACATTTTGATCAAAAGGTGACTTTTGTACGGCCTGTTAACCCTATAAGCGTCGGGGGAAAGAGGGGGGGGGGGCTAAAACGACCACCCTGAGGTTTTCACACTGCTGTTTCCAAAAGAGTAAAGCCTTGTAATTTTACGTCCGTTAAGTTAGCGACTTATTCAGCGACCTATTCAGCGACTTATTCAGAATTGGCTCAAACCTCGACCTACTAGAACGCTGATCACGAATATGACATTCATTTTGCAGTTCAAGGTCATCTTCATGTTCAAAATCGAGGTCAAACGACGGGGTACAGCATAACGTCCCGAACTTATTGCCGGATCCTTTCCAAAGTGACCTCAGATGATATCTAGGGTTCATATCTAACATCCGTGATCGTAACCTCAATAGCGACCTTTGATCTTTGAGGTCAAATTCGAGGTGAAACGACCGGGTACAGCATTACGTCCCGAATTTATTGCCGGATCCTTTCCAAAGTGATCTCAGACGATAGCCAGGGTCCATATCTAATGTCCATGACCTTGATTTAAATCGTGACCTTTAGCCTTGGAGGTCAAATTCGAGGTCAAGCGACGGGGTACAGCATAACGTCCCGAATTTATTGCTGGATCTTTTCCAAATGGGTATCAGTTGATAGCCAGGGTCCATATCTAACGTCCGTGACCGTGACCTCTACTGTGGTATTTGTCCTTGGAGGTCAAATTAGAGGTCAAAAGACCGGGTGCAGCATAACGTTTCGAATTTATTGCTGGATCCTTTCCAAAGGATCTCAGATGATAGCCAGGGTCCATATCTAACGTCCGTGGTCGTGATATCAACCGTGACCTTTGACCTTGGAGGCCAAATTCGAGGTAAAACGACGAGGTACAGCATGACGTCCTGAATGTATTGCCGGAACCTTTTCAAAATTATCTCAGATGATAGCCAGGGTCCATATCTAACGTCCGTGGCCGTGACCTCAATCGATATTTTTGACCTTCGAGGTCAAATTCGAGGTCAAACGACGGGGTACAGAATAACGTCCCAAATTTATTGCCGGATCCTTTCCAAAGTGATTCCAGATGATAGTCAGGGTCCATATCTAACGTCCGTGACCGTGCCCTTAACCCTGAACTTTGATCTTTGATGTTGAATTCGATGTCAAACGACGGAGTACAGCAAAATGCTCCGAGTTTATTGCCGGATTCTTTCTAAAGCGGTCTCAGATGATAGCCAGGGTCCATATCCAACGTCCGTGACTATGACCTCAACAGTGACCTTTGTCCTTTGAGGTCAAGTTCGAGGTCAAACGACCGGGTACCACATATCGCCCCGAATTAATTACCGGATCCCTTTTCGGGACGATATGTTGTATCCGGTCGTTATCATTGTCGATACATCGCTTTATAATTCTGCACCTTCAAATGGTTTCGCAAACTTATACGGACAGTCCGAACAAGTTGGTTCGTTACATGTTCGGACGCTGTCTGTACTGTCTGCAGTGGTGGTTAAGCCCATGATCACAATGCATAAACACGTGACATTACTTAGTAAAACAGGGGCGCAGCCAGGGGGGATTTGGGGCAAGTGCCCCCCCCCGTCGCGGCTCAGAGGGGCCATCTCGGGTCTGAAGGGGGCCATCTCGGGTCTGAAGGGGGCCCATCTCGGGTCTGAAAGGGGCCCATCGTGGACTCGTGGGTCCCTCTGTCGGCCTGAGGGGACCTCTGCCGGTCTGATTGGCCCTCAGTCGGCTTGAGGGGGCCCTCAGTCGACCCGAAGGGACCCCTCGGTCGGCATGAGGGGCCCTCTGCCGGTCTGAATGGGCCCTCAGTTGGTTTGAGGGGGCCCTCGTTTGACCTGAGCGGGCCCATCGGTCGGCATGAGGGGCCCTCTGCCGGTCTGAAGGGGCCCTCAGTCGGCCTGAGGGGCCCCTTGGTTGGCAATGAGAGGCTCATCTGTCGGGGATCTAAGGGGGCACCTCATGTCAGGCGGTCTGAGGGCCATGCTGTCAGTCAGAGGGGCCACTCCGTATCGGTAATGAGGGGGCCCTCTGTCGGTTTTGAAGGGCCCTCTGTCAATTGATGGGTACATATAGGCCTCTGTTATTTGGAGGGGAGTCGTCTGTTCCGATCCATGAGGACCACTCTTGTCGGCACTGGAAGGGGACCTCGGTCGGACCTGAGGGAGAGACCCATCGAAAGGCTAACGAGGCATGAGGCCATTTGTCTTCTGAGAGGTAGCCGCCTGTCGGATCTGAGGGGGGCCCCCTGATCGGTATTGAGGGGCCCTCTGAATACGGAATAATATGAGAGACAAAAAACATAGATCAATACTGAATAGAGGTTTAATAGGCCTCTTGGCAGGTTATGAGAGAGGAGACACAACTAATACATGTATGGTTAAGGGGCCAGACTAAATAGCCTGATGAATGCTCACAGTCGCAAAGGAAAAACGTAATGAGAGGGCCCCATTGATCGGACTGAGCAGTCCTTATGTCCTTTGAAGAAAGGATTCTATCTACGGTAAATAGAAAGAAAAGGAAAGGGAACAAACCATCTGTCGGCATAGGGCCCTCTGTGATAATGAAAGGACACCTATGATGTGAAATGAGGGCTCATCCGGAGTGGACATAGAAGATTTCAAATATATGCCAGCATTGAAGAAGACACTATTATACCGAAACGGGACCCTACTGTATCAGTGAAGGGCCTCAATACAGACGCAAGAAAACTCGGGTGGCCCTCTAGTTGCCTGAGTGCACCCCTCTGGTCTGGCCTCGACGTCCCTCCCGCCAGCTAAGCGCGGCGCCCCTTCCCTATCTCGCCACCACGCACGGCGGCCTCTATCGGCCTGCGCGGCGCCGGCACCTCACGTCCCGGCGCCCTGACGCGGGCGGGCGCGGGAGGTATGTCAGGGCCTGCGGGCCCCCTAGCGTCCGGCGCATGTTCGCGGCCTCCTAGCTAGCCTGAGGCGCTCTGGCCGCCTGATTAAGCCCTGATCAGCCTTTAAGGTGGGCCCTTTGTCGGCCTGAGGGCCGTCAGTCCGGGATGAGGGGCCTTAAACCCGCGCGCCCCACTGGCCCTCTGCATTTCCTTCGCCCGACTGGGAGGGGCTGTTTGAACACCCCGCCCCCATCTAACTCGGCTCTTATTGCACGTAGACCAAAACAAAACAAAAACTATTCGAACCGTTATTACAAATCATTTAGAAAAACTATTTATATTTTTTTTCGCTCTCGTCAAAACTTCAGGTCACTAAGACGTCATCGAGAAGGGTCAAAGTTTTTCCAGTTAGACATTCGCTCCAGAAACCCCCAATATCTCGACGAAACTATGCTATCTAAAACAACCGCTTCTAAGAAAATCGCCTGCCACTTGAAATTTGCAATCGCTCCCAGTGATCTCAAAATTGGACCTCAGATCAAATAGGTTTAGGCTCCTCTAGAGGTTCAGTAAAGGTCAAAATGCTGATTTTTGGCAAAACATACTTTCGAAAAATAACTTCTATGTGTATTAAAGATAAGCAGTACTATGTCTTACGCCTTAGTGTTGTGTCTCGTCAAGGCGCTCGTGCAACATGTCAAAAATTTTTATCATGTTAGTGTCAACTTAAAAAAATTACCTCAGGTTTTCAAGGTCCAAGTGAGTGAACCAAGTAGGTCATGTTTTCATATCAGGGAGATGCCGTGCTTTGACGAGACAAACACATTGGTGGAAAGTTACAACTTCTCTATCTTCTTTATGTCAGAGTTATTGACGAAATGTGTCTGTTGGACCTCGAATGGACCTCAGATGACTCGTAAGGGGTCCCTGGAGCCACAAACCAGCACTTGGATCATGCAATAATATCTAATGTTCATTGTCCAGAAGAAAATGGACTTGATATCGCTCGAAAAATAAATCATTTTATATTTCGATAAGTACTTATAATGGGAGGTCACAAATTGAACCGACCTCAAGGTCACCGATATAAAAAAAAATCCGAGAACACACTTGTAGTACTGATGACTTGATGTATTCCTAAAAGTTTGGTATCGATCCGTTAGAAAACTGTGGCGTCATGGCACCGACCGCAACTTTTTGTAGTGGGGTCACTTTGACCATGAACCTGGTGACTTGACCTTTACCCGATACGAAACTTTTATTTTCGCAAAATGTGCAAGAAAAATATGATTAGTTTATGCCAAATTGGCGGCCTACGCGCCGCCATTTTTCGTTATTCGATAAAAATGAGGCTATGTTCAAAACAAACCCCCAGTAGCGCATGGGTTAAGGGGCCCTCTGACGGACCTGAGGGGTTAGTAAGGTCGGTCCTGAGGCCCCTCTGTCGGCCTGAGTCAGTAGCTCTCAGTTTGGCAGCAGAGAGGGGGGCCCTCTCCCCGACCTCAGCCTCAGGGGCCTCTGGTGGCTTGTTGGGCCCTCGGCGAAGTTGAAGTGGCTTTTGTCAGGCCTGGCCTGAGGAGGCCCTCTGTTTGTCCGAGGGGCTTTAAGAGTCCCTAGTCGGCCTGAAGGGGCCCTCATCGACTTTTTGGATGGGTCTTCTGTCGTTCTGAGGGAGCCCTTGATTAAATTGAGGAGACTCTTACTCAGCCTATAGTGGCTACACCAAGAATAAGAAGTTAAATCGTGTTAGCGAAGCTTAACTATGTAGGAGGCCCTGCGTTCATGGGGGGCATGATGTATGTGCCAAGGGGCCCATATATCACTGACCGCAGGTAAGTGACAAAACAAATGATCTTTCGTCACTCGCCTGGTTCTAGTTCTAGTATGGTTCCGCAAATCCAGCATAATAAGGCGAATATACCTCTGCCTCCTCTACTCCAAGAATAAGTTATTTGTTCCCATCCATTATCATTTCTTGAGAAAGTCAACGAATTGTGGATTTCCTCATAATTCGAATTACTCTATTCTACTATGTGCGGCTTGTTTTATAAATTTAGTCCGAATGATTTGTATGGATGGATTTGGAGTCGGGACCCGCGCTAATCAGAGCTTGTTGCGTAGGCCACCCGATCGTACAATTCAATACAATTAGTACCACCCGATCGTACAATTCCTGCTGGTCGGCAGAATTTAGACGAAAGTTGTACGTGCCCGACATAGCTGGACACGGTCCGCCCCGCTCACTGACGTCACCTGACCTTCAGTGCGACCGCTGCCACCGCCGCAGGGCCGATTCCAGTCAGAAGCAAATAGCGAGCGCCGAAGCGACTCGAACCGGGGCTTGCCACTACCTGATTAGGTCAGAAGCCCAGCGCCTGTTCCCGACTGAGCATACAGGGGCGGACATATATTGATTCCTCCCCCAGTTTTAAACACCTTGGCGTAGGCCACATGCCTATGGCTGACAGTAGGTATCAATGAGTGGGAGTGGTTTGAATAAGAACCAGCCGTTCCCCCGGGGCACTGACAGCGGTCAGACGGTCGGAGCTGCGTGCTGACATGCGCGGCTTCTTCAATAAATTAGTTATTTGGCAAATAATCATTCAGATTATATTCTTGAATTTGTGTTGTAATGCTGTGGCACAATTAAGAGAATACAAACAGCCCTTCAATAAAACAATGTGAATTAAAAGAGGGCGCCGAGATCAATGCAGAGCAAAATAATTAGTGAAACCAAGCAATTTCATTTGGGGGGGGGGGGCATCAGCCAAAGCTAGAGGGCCCACTTTGGTGTGCCCACGCCCGTCGCAAAATCCTGGCTGCGCCCCTGGGCCTAAAAAGTAACACATTTCCAAAACCATTCCAAATCGCCGAAGTAAAAACAATCAGCACATTCCGTTTCGAGATATATTCAAAACGTCTTTGTATGCATGAGTAAGTATGGTTAACAATGAGAATATCTTAACAATGGCACGCAGCTGTGCGATGATAATCCAGACTTGCCGATAAGAGGACTCACACAGTACGTCACTGAAGATGAGGTGTTCAGACCACCCAGCTCAGGGTGACAGGCGCTCTTGACGACACACACGCACGCACGCACGCACGCACACACACACACATACACGCACACCACGCACGCACACGCACACACAAGCACACGCACATGCACACGCGCACACACACACAAGCACATGCACACACACACGCACATATGCAAAGAGTCAGAGTACGGTTAATTAAAAACAGCTGTGCAGAGCACAATGAAAGCAGCAAAAATAATGAACAAATCCTATGACAACCTAGGCAAATACAGATATGGCTAAAGGCGCTGCCGAGTAGGTCAACGAAGGTAAACAACTTTGCTGAGGGTAAACACATAACAATACTGCAGAAAAAAACACACACCTGCACCGCTGCTGGCAATGCTGGCCACTGCGATGTTAAATCTAAAAGTGTTGTCACAACAACTACCGACCCGAACAAAACATCACCACCTCACCACTAAAAACCTGAGCAGACCAGTCCGGGTTCCTCTAGAGTGCACAGAATAGCCTCCGTGTCGCGACCGGACCTGTCGCGACCGGACCGTGGTGTCCTGGCGAGCGGCGGCGGGGCGGGGCGGCACTTTGTACAGACTCGCGCGCGGGACTGGGACCGCCGGTCCGCGCAGAGTCAGAGACAGCGCGGCCGCCGTGAGATCCCCAGACTACTGTATAGCGTCACACACACACACACACACACATACATACATACATACATACATACATACACATACACATACACACACACGTGAACACACACACGCACACATACCACGCGCGCATACCGCTCGCTGTCTCTCCAGCCACGTCTGAGAAGACCTGTTGTCTCTCAGACAGATGTAAAAAATCAACCCAAATTTGATATAGGAGTACGAAAACTTTTGAATTTAATCTATGAAAACATCACAAAGAAGGAATTTTCATAAAAATGGGAAAAGTCGGAAACCGTGCCTCTCGGCAGCCTTGTGTCTCTCGAATGGGTTCATCTTCTTGATTGTTTTTCTTAGAATAATCTCAAAAGTTTCCGAACTCTTATAGCGACATTTCGCCCATTGTTCACTTTAGACCGGCAGACCAGCCGGGCACACGATCTCGCAAATCAGGCCTGCACTGCGCAGCATACTGGCACCCGGAGGGCGAGCTCGCCTTCCGATAAATCACAGAGAGCACGCGCCACGCCGTATCACATCGCACATACAACACAGCAGCGTCCCGATATATAAAAATACGCTGTCCTGTCGTGGCGGCCAGCGGCCACTGATCAGGTCACTGATCAGGTCACTGATGCCGGCGGCCACTGATCAGGTCACTGATGCCGGCGGTCACTGATCAGGTCACTGATGCCGGCGGCCACTGACCAGGTCACTGATGCCGGCGGTCACTGATCAGGTCACTGATCCCGGCGGCCACTGATCAGGTCACTGATCCCGGTGGCCACTGGTCAGGTCACTGATCCCGGCAGCCACTGATCAGGTTCACCACGAGTCACTGCACTGGCCCCGCGTGCCGACCTCGGCGCCATCGGCTCACTCGCGGCTCTCTCGGGGAGCGCGCCTCAGGCAGAGTCCGAGTCCGACCCGACTGTCCTGCCGCCGGCAGGGAGGCTGCTGGGCCGGCCGGGGCGCCGTACCACAGCCGGTAGTGCCACGCTGCGCCGCGGGATGGCAGCACCGTCGCTGTCCGGGGCCTATCACCGGGCCGTGACAGGCAGCAGGGCGGCCAGCAGCAGCCAGCTGACAGCGATGACGGCGACGGCTGGCGACCGCGAGCCGCTGGTGGACGCCTCGGCCAGACAGTCACCTGCGGGGTCAGGTCAGGTCAGGTCAGGTCAGGTCAGGTCAGACAGAGTGAGATGGAGTCAGGCGCCAGGTCAGACAGAGTGAGATGGAGTCAGGCGCCAGGTCAGACAGGTCAGGGGCCAGATAGGGTGAGACGGGGTCAGACGGGATCCGACGAGGTCAGACGGGGTCAGACGAGGTCAAACAAGGTCAAACGAGGTCAGACGAGGTCAGACAGGGGTCAGACGAGGTCAGACGAGGTCAGACGAGGTCAGACGAGGTCAGACGGGGGTCAGACAAGGGTCAGACGGGCTCAGACTCGTGTGAAATTACACAGAATAGCACAGGGAGGACAGTCCATAGTTGCCTGGAGCGTCGCCACCTTCCGAACGTTGGGGGAGGCACTTTGAAGTCGATTCTTTTCATGCAACACCCATAAGCATAATGTTAAAATCCGAAAATACCTGGGGGGACGCGTGCCCCTTGGGTCCCCTGTCTCCCCCCGCTTCCGACGCCCATGATAGTTACAACATATATCCCCCCAGTGATATTATGGAAAAGCCTCTGTTGTTCACCAGCATCTGCACTCAGTATGCCACACCACTCCAGGGTGGCTTCCTTCCCAATATAACGCGAAACCAGATCCCTCCTTATACGGACTCTAAGCACTTCGCATCTCATCAGCCTAAGTGGCATACGGCCGTCCAGACGCAACATCTTGAACGCTTTTCGAGTGTATCCAATGCGTTAAAAGTTTACGACTACTTCCAGCGTGCCGGTAAATACTTCTTTAGGACGCCATGACAGAAGAACGACTATTTAAAGAGCGCATCTGCATAGAGGCGCCGTGCGAAGAGAACGGGCGTTCGTAGACGCTAAAGCGGGGCTTTCAACCAATAAGCCGACAGCTGAGAAAAACAACCACCGGTCGTGACGCCGCCGCCGACAAAACAGCGCCCCGCGAGATAAAATATTCCCCCGGGGAGACATGGTGGGCGAGAGGAAGCGTCCACATATTCACCGGCCGCAACACAGCGTACACCACACGGCTTAACACGTGCACACGCACACACACACGCACACACAAACACACATACAAACAAGCTCACATATACACAAACATATACACCCGGGGCGGGTCCCGTCATCTTCTGCACATTTCACAGCCACGTCCCCCCCCACACTGAACAGAACACATGTCACTGATGAGAAGCGTCCAGCTCTGCGGCGGCCGACTGGCACTTACCGTTAATAGTCACGTTAAAGGCCAGCGCCCCCTCCCGGCCCGGTCTGACGCTGCGGTAGCAGGCCTCTTGCAGTGTCGAGAAGTGCAGGCCGTCACCCGTTGCCATGGAGATGAAGCAGACGCGACGGGAAGAGGTCGATGACCGCGACAGTGGAGAAGCCACCAGAAAGTGGGTGTTGTTTTCCTTCCAGCTGCCATGACAACGGTACTCTGCGAACGCGAAACACACGTCCAAATAAATCGTCCAAATAAATCGGCACATCTGTCAACGCAGCTCTGGACTGTCAACTGGCCATCACACAAAACTCTGCGCAGCGGCTCCAAGGCAGAATAAGCGCAGATTGGGTGCAGGGCGCAGGCTTCAATCAGGGTTCATCAGGGGTGATGGTCGTGACCAGGACTCCACACAGACAACGTCACGTGACAAGGCGATATACAGATTACAGAGCGGGAACGGTCAGCACAGCCACTGCTGCAGTCGGGCGCGGAGTGGGGGCTGGCGGCCATGATCATTGGTCATTGGTCCGCAATCTCCGCAGACAGTCCCAGAGAGACAGACAAACAGCCCCGTCAGGCCGTCAGCACTGCGTCCTGGAGGAAGGATGCTCGCCGAAGAACTGCGAATACCGGACAGGCACAGTTGAACTGTTCCTCAACAGTTAGGTGTTCACAGAGCAGTAATATAATACCGCTGCACCGTACAATAATATTGATACTGCAGCAACTACACAGTAAGTACACCAGCACACTCATCTACACAATGTATCTACGTAGCGGGGTTATACGCGAAAAGTGTGTTTTCAAACTTCTACAAGCTGTGTTTCTTTTCTACCATGCATTATTGCACACCCTATAATTCATGCTAACTAGCATCATAGCAGTTAGACTACGCAGATAACACAAGACATCAGGCCGTAGGAATGTCATGAAAATGTGTGTGTGTGTGTGTGGGGGGGGGGGGCGAAACTTTGATCTTGTCTAGAGAGGATCTCCCCCCGTATACAGGATTTCCCTTGCGGATTGGAGCTCTTCTCGTCCCCGGGAATCGTTCACTTCCTCAATTTTTCCCCACCAAGTAAAAAAGCAATGAGCGCAATTTTTTACTGAACACTGGATGAGGTCATGGTCCCTTGCCCCCCCCTAGCCCCCTGTTTCTACGCTTATCCAAGACAGCGGACAGCCTGAAGCCGAAGCGGTATGAAGCCGCCGGGGTTAGGTCTCACCTGAGCTCTGTGCGCGCTGACGACACTCGGAGCGCAGCTCGAGCGTGTCAGAGGCGTGGCAGCCCATCACGAGAGTGCTGAAGGCGCCCGAGCAGGCGTCTCGCACGCGGCGACCCTCCCTCTGCACGCCGATCACCGCGTGACGACCCAGGTACGGACACGGCTGGGACGGGTGGGACGGCGCTGCCAGACACACGGACACAAACACCGTTACAGTCACAGTACGCACTACACAGTGATTACGTGACAAAGCGATCGACAGCTATCCATCGGCGTCAGTTTGAGCGTCATCTGCTGGTCTGGCTCTGCATTTCTACACTGGTGACAGCGGTGGACTTGCGCAGTGAGTACCGCCTGCCTCACAGAACAGGTGGTCACCGTCATCAGTGCTGTGCCTACCGACGCGCTTGTATCGTGACAAACACCAGAGACGAAAACAACTTACGAAAACTTTGCGGAAACTTGAGAATTTATGCTACGGAAACCACTGAGTTATGTTCAATATGTATGTGCACAGGAGATTGAAAACCCTCGAACCTGCGGTCCCAGTCAAAAACTTCCGTCAGATAAAGACGCTGTGCGTGCCTTTTCGTGGCATGAATCAAAGGTTTCCGCAATTCTGTGGCAAGTTTCTGTCCGCGTTCCGGCTGAGTTTGGTGCGGCCCACAGTGGCCGAGTCGGTCATTGCTGCGGCCTGCGTCACCACAGGGCACCACACAGCCCCTGCGTCACCATAGGGCACCACGCAGCCCCCTGCATCGCCACAGGGCACCACACAGCCCCTGCGTCACCATAGGGCACCACGCAGCCCCCTGCATCGCCACAGGGCACCACGCAGCCCGCTGCGCCACCACATGGGGCACCACGCAGCCCCCTGCGTTACCACATGGCACCACACAGCCCCTTCGTCGCCACAGGGCACCACGCAGCCCCTGCGTCACCACGGGGCACCACGCAGCCCTCTACGTCACCATAGGGCACCACCCGCCCCACTCCCCCCGTTGAATGAGACCGACACTCACCGACTAGCGTGGTGAAGTTGTGGCGACTCTCGTCGAAGAACTGGCAGGCGGCCTCGGGGGACGGAACCACGTCACCTGTTAGGTGATAGAGCACAGGTGCAGCGTCAGCGGCAGGGCACAGAGAACGTTTAAACGACGGCTCGGCATGTGAGCAACGATGACAACTAAGTGACCGGGTAGTGAGAATACTGCAAGATGTAAGCCTTTCAGCTTTGATTGGTTGGAAATTGTTAAGTGCGGATGTCTGTCTATCAGTAGCCTATCTAGAATGATAGAACGATCCGTCAGACATTCTAAGATAAGTGTAAATCCACGATTTTGCCCTCGTTCTACAACAGCCCCATCCTGCTCTCTTCCGGATTCCTCCCGGATTCCTCTCCGATTTCATCCAAAGTCCTCCCTGATTCCTCTCTGATCCTCTCCCGGTCCGCAAAAGAAACCAATCACCTACGGCCAGACCGGCACAACCCATTCCTGAGGCCTGTCGCTATCGGATGAACAAGTGGAACACCGAGCACACTGAATGAAACGCGCCGCTATCGTTCTCCCGAAAACGGAAATTAAACTCGGTATGGTGGTTACCGCTGTCTGGTAAAAGGCTGAACGAAAGGGAGAGGGGAGGGGTTCAGGGACTCACCGAGCTTAAGTTCCACCACGTGTTGGTCGCGTCTGTAGAGCATGGCGCACTGGTAGCCACTGGTGCTGCAAAGCAGGAGAGGCGAGGTCAGACAAACTGTGTGTGTAGGGGGGGGGCGCCGGCGATAAAATTTGCGACAACGGCGTATTGAGGAAGAATCTTCGAATAATGCAGCATATTGCTCTTCGGTAATAAATCATACGAAAAATCGATGGCACTGTACAATTGTCATGCATATGAACATCTGCTGGTGCTAACAACGCGTTGGATTTAAAACACAAACAAGTGCATTTTCGAAGCGCCGACATTAAATATTCCCCTTTATGCACCCATCGTCTTTCCACGATTATAAAGCCGTAACCCCAAAATCGCATTGTTCCGAACTGGACTGCGCCACCCTGAGCATTACCCCGTGGCCCGTCCCAGTCTGGTGGCAAGCCGCCATCTTCTCGCCAATATTGCTTGCTCAGGCTGCTTCGAAGGCCGCGGGGCGCAATGCTAAATCACAGGTAGTTCATATTGCCGGGGTCCCCGTGAGGCCAGGCAGAAAGTGCTGCCAAATAACATCGGTTCCAAAGCGTCTCCGGCAGTCGGCAGCCGTCGGGAGCTGGCTTAATCAAGGTGACGCCGTGTTGACACGGTTTTAATAAATCTGCGGCACGCGGCGCCGCGCCACCGCCGGCGATAATGGCGCAGCACCGCGCCAGTACTGCAGCAGGGCTAGATCGACCCCGGGGACGGAGGGAGAGAGGGAGCGAGGGAGCAGGTGCAGCGGAGACGGCGGCGGGGACGGAGGAGACGATGGCGGAGACGATGGCGAAGACGGAGAGATTAGAGTCATCTCAAAACCAGGTCTTATTTGTGTATATGGCTATGCTGGCGGGCTATTGGAGCAATGAAGTCAATGCGTGAGTGGAAGGAACGTCCGGGGCAGGACGGAACGGCCCTTGTTTGTGAGACGGGGTGAATGAACGGACCGATAGCCGACTAGTTGTCATATACTGATTACACGCCAACTCCGACAGTATTGTGAGTCGTTGAAATTGAGTCGGCCGAACAAAGCCGGAAGGGGAGTCAAATGGCAGGTATTAAGTTTCATTGTTATTGCGTGCCGAAAACAAAGCAGGAAGGGGAACGGCAGTGACGTACATTAATAAATGCAAACTACTGGACCAATTGTGTGCTTTATGAAATGTAAATTAAATGCACTCATGCCGGAGTGATCGGGCGACAGCGACACATCTGATAGCAAATAGTAATCACTTTCAGCTGACGAACGCAGTGCTCCGGGTGGAAAACACATTACAGTCTGCACGCAAGTCGCGGAAATCGAGCGAGCTGCTACGTCGCGTTCTCCGCGGTGCTTTCACTAGCAGCGCAATGTGATTGCGCTACGGCCATTTCTGCCGGCCTAATAGTCATATCGCTATCCAGTAATGAACCGGCCGACCGTCAGACGCTGTAGTACACCATCAGTCATCGAGTATGTAGGGGGTTGCAGAAACTGAATGAGCCTAATCCCCCATCTGACGATACATTAGTGGAGTGCGGACCTGTTATGTGTCTGGGTGGGAGGACAGCAGGACAGCAGGAGTGGCAGAGTGTACTGGAGCATGAGTGACTGATGGAAGGTGACCGACAAGCATCGGCCACGAATGAGCTGCACACCGCACAGTATCGGGTATCGCCGGTAATGTGCGACGTGTGACGTGTAGCTTGTGACGTGTCGCGGCTGACGTGTGACGTGTGAGCAGGACCAGGTCGCGGCCGCTGCAGTGCGGACCGCTGTCCAGTTTGAGCGCGGCCGCAGGTGCGCCGTGTGCCTCAGAGACTCCCAGACAGCCGCTTACGCCGGCAGCGCGGCAGACTTACGATCGTCGCCGGTCTGCATACCGGCCGGCCATTCAGCATCACCGGCACAGCCCGGCTGAATACCGAAACAGCAGCGGCAGCAGCGACCGGCCCGGCGCTGCCGCACACCGCGCGCCATGAAGAGTGAAGACCGAGTCGAGCTCGCCCGCCGAAAGTGGCGACGCCAGACGAAACGACGGACAAGATGAAATTGAAGTGAAAGTCTCCGCGCGGTCAAAGTTTGAACTAGCGCCCCCCGACGGCCGCAAGAAGTCGATGAAGTCCGTCAAGACGGTAAGGTTAATAACGGAAACGAGATGAGGTTCTGACAGGAGGATGTAGTAAAGCTCGGGAGGTACTAAATCGGATACACTCTCGGCCCGAGTGCCCTTCGGAAAGGCTCGAGCCACCAGGGCGCCATCGCCAGCCGCAATAAAACACGAATCACTGCGATGAACCTAAAAGCCGCTTCATCCTGTTCCCACTTCAGTAAACGGAGGAGTGGGGCAGACCCAGATCGACCTGCCGTCCGGCCCACGGTCAGCCATTCCACCGGCGAGTCGGACTCAACTTCGGTCTAGCTCATCAATCTTGTGCTGATCCCACACTTCTGCTCCCGGCCCAGACACCCACTTCGGATTTAAGCGGGCGAAATTTCGCCGCCCGCGTACACATATCCCGGGATGATGCGAGGTAGCCGGGCGCGGAATCTTGCAAAGTGACCTTCTCGAAAGTTGGAGGCAGAGCCGAAGTCGTTAAGCCGGTGGAGTGGGCATGCGTTTGATTCATGATTGGGATGCCGCATCAGGCTGTCATAGCCGGTACCGGCAGCGAACTAAATATAGAGCATGTCTTGACATTTCTGCCCACGGGCCGGACCTAAAACCTCAGCAGTGTATCGATAACAGAGCATTCAGCGTGGTATTTATAAAACTCTCTATATATAACAATAGTGGGTGTAAAGGTCTCCGGCCATAAGAGTTAGCTCGAATTGTGGCGGTGAAAAGGGGGCGAAAATACTCCGCGGGTGAACTTATAAAAGCATATTCCACACGTGGGCTCATTGAGATCAAGATAAAGAGTCTGACTTCGTCATCGATTCCGGCACATGTGCACGTGCAAGAACAGACATCCCTCTATACAACTACAGCAGTCAACCAAGAACGACAGAAAAGCGACAGTCATGCTCCCAACAGCACGGAGAAGTCCGAAAACCCCGCTGTAAATCCTCGAGCATTTCGATTATTACTCCGCACCACTATCCGTACTGGTTCAGGGTACTGACTAACACAAATATCTGCTGCGCCATCGGGCTCCAGTTTTACACTCCAGCTCAGTAGCACATCAGCTCATCCCAGGAGCCAGCAGTTACACAGTCCACACACACCATAATGGTACACTCCAGTCATGTACAACAACCCGACACCACGACAACCCGACAATCAGACACCACGATAACCCCACGGCCCACACCGCGACAACCCCACACCGCGACAACCCGACCCCGCGACAACCCGACACCACGACAACACCGACCCCAGCGACACCCGACACCGCGACAACCCCACACCGGCGACAACCCCAACCGCGACAACCCACACGCGACAACCACACGCGCCCAAACCGACCCAGCGACAACCGACCCCGTCGACAATCCGACCCCTGCGACACACCGACCCGCGACAGCCCGACCCGCGACCAGCCCGAGACCCCGCGCACGCCGCGCCGGCCGCCGACATGTCATACTCGGACATCGATTTTGGCATTACTGCGGAGATCTGTCGGCGCGGCGCGGCGCTGCGGCGGCCATTTCGGTAATGGGCTGTCGGTATCGGCCGGCTGCCGGCCGTCTCTGCCGATACGATGAGGAGGGCAGCGAACCGCAGCTGACACGGCGGCGGATTACTGGACGACGGCGGCGGGCGGCAGGGGCGGCAGGCGGCAGGGGCGGCAGGGGCGGGCGGCAGGGGCGGCAGGGGTGGCAGGGGTGGCAGGGGTGGCAGGGGTGGCAGGGGTGGCAGGGGTGGCAGGGGTGGCAGGGGTGGCAGGGGCGGCAGGGGCGCAGGGCGGCAGGGCGACAGGGGCGACAGGGACGGCAGGGGCGCAGGGGCGGCAGGGGCGGCAGGGGCGGCAGGGGCGGCAGGGGCGGCAGGGGCGGCAGGGGCGGCAGGGGCGGCAGGCGAGCGGTGGGTGGGAAAATAGTGAAATTTGTGACCATGGTGAGGGATATTTTATAATTCAAGCTATGAAAACACGCATTTAAGGTTTGGAAATCATCGGAAGCTTCAGAGGACCGTATGTAGGCAGTTAATACATTACATTTGCTGTTCTTGTTTCAGTTTATCAAAGCATTAATTCGAAAGTTTCCATCAACGTTTTGCAAGATTTTGTCGATTTGTTCATCTTTGAGAACCGACCGAACGGGTGAGGACTGGAGTACCGGAAAGTAAGATGTACCATAACAGAGGCTGACCAGGATGATGAGTTAAAGGGACTGTCCCACCTTTTCAAAAGTTCTCAAATGTATGCCGCATGTGGTGCTAAATATTCAGTAAATTGCTGCCTGAACACGACCATGACATTTGTTTCTCACTTAGGACGAGTTAGTGCTTAATTTCATAAAATACGTTTAATATTTGGCTGATGACGTCATATGAAAGGATTGTGGGGGAAATAGAGAAAACTTCACCGCTTGCTATTGTATGACTAGTGTATGGCTTATGTACACCAAATGTACAACAATGTCGACTTCACAAACTTGAGTAAAGGAGAGATGACGAACATCGATTAAGAACCTAATGCTAATTACACCACTATAGGGTTCTTTTGGTTGGAGATGTCAAAAACCAAACTCAATTCTTTGTGATCCAACTCGGTGGGTTGTTTTAACTTATACATCATAATTGCATATGCCAAGCACGGAAAATGGCTATCTCAACTCAAATCTAATGTTAAGGTGGGACAGTCCCTTTAAGAGTAATGTCCCTTTTCAACAAAAATGGAGATAACACTTGAAATGGGAAGAAGCATTCAACTTAAAAGCAAATCCAATCGCATTTTGCATACAAATGTCCATAGCAGTAGTTACGCCAAGTTAAAGTTGATGAGTGTTCCGCGCTTATAACGATCGGTACTCAGCAAGTACTTGTTAACAAATTTCCTGTCCGAGCTAAAATTAGTCTCTCTACGCATTGTTATAAATCATGAAGGTATCCTGCATTGTTCTTTGGAATATGCAGTTACCAAACTGTTATAAAGAATCAACAATCTTTTAAATAAGTGCATTTAAGCCGTCAGTTAAGTTTGGCCTCGGACGGCAATCTATTTAGTGTTCTCGACTCAGTAAAAAATGGATGTTTCCCATGAATTTTAAGTATAGGCAGGTATCCATTACATTACAATGCACACATGCAACATTCATATGAACCGTTTTTCCGTAATCAATAATAAACATTTACAAAAACCGTGAAGCGTTCGGCGGTTTAACTTGGCCCCCTACGACGACGTCGTATATTTAGTGTGGCGATTTGTTGAGATGTAATAATAATAATAAACAACAAGTATTCAACGTTAAACAGATTGAAATAAAAACGCCAGTGTATCGCGCCTCCAATAGTGTAAGGAAAACACGGATCAAGAACTCCGAAGGAAGGTTTAAAAACAAAACTTTTTTAAATGTACAAAGTTGTGATTTCATTTATAAATTGAAACCCGATCAATTTATTATCAAACAAGTTGTATGAATTAATGCAGAAAAAAATGTAAATGTTTTCCTTTAATAATTATGTTAAAATAAACAAGGCTGTAGGCATTAATGACAGGTTAACGGCCTGGTTCGTTAATTAACCTGGGCTCTGGGCAGAGAACACCACACGAACTGGCAGGGGAGGGCCCGAGGGGAGTCGGTCACGTTAAAGTGACCCAACCCAGTTACACGACTGACGGCAATGCTCTCTCCGAGCGGCTGAAAGACCCGACACGATGAGCAAGATAGGGAGCCAGCCCTCCGCAGAAATGACGCCATGCAAACGAAATGGCACGCTTCATGGCACAGATAGGGAAAACGGCAGCTGAGCGTTAGCAATGCAGCGTAACAGAGCGCTGGGTAGAGCTGTGGTAGACGATGATGCTGGACACTGATTCGGACGGGGACGATGGCGATGGTCAGGACTTCAGAGCGCCTGACACGGCGATGGAACAGAACTGTGTCCACTGGTGTCCTCCAGTACCTGGACCTCCCACGGTCTATCCCGCCCATCCTGATGCTCCCGTCCATCCTGATGGTGGCCCTTGCTCGATTCATGGAAGATATCTGAGGTCGAGTACCCTACCCTCACAGCGCTAACTTTGGGTTGATGGGTCATGTGATGTACAGTACAGCCCCCTGCGCGCAATGCATTGCTGCATTTGTCTATTTCAGGTTGCATTAGAACGGGTGCTTGCTGGAGCGTAGGACGGGTGCTTGCTGGAGCGTAGGACGGGTGCTTGCTGGAGTGTAAAACACGCCTCGCAGCCGTGGCTTAAGCGACTAACGTGCACAACCTTTCTCACTAAGTGGCTTAGTGGATATGGCATATTCGTCAATGTCAAAGCAGGCTTGCAATGTTTGTAATAAGTCAACAGTATAAATTAAGCTTCAAAGGCAGCCATTATCAGGGCATGTGGACTGAAGTTAATGCATGCCGACTCGGACAGGCAGTGATGTTGCCACTGGCTTGCTGGCGTCACCAGCCATGGTATATCATTCTCGGTAGAGGTAGACGGCTTCTACTGTACTCGGCTGAGCTGAAAGACGACCTAAAATTCGTGGTAGGAGACTTCCACTGCTCTAGACCGTGTGGCGAAAGAACCTGCCATACTCGGTAATGATAGAAGCCACATGTAGCTGAGCTGTCTTAGATCATTGATCGCTAAAAATAGTTCTACAATTTTTGGCAATGATAAAATACAGCGGAGCATCCTCAGCTACGACGGCGGAAGCCGACACATCGTCCTCGTCCCTCCGCATGACCTACCATCCTTTGCTATGATGGAAGACAACCCTGACGCTGCTGTCGCTGATCTCAGTGATGCGGCTACAGATCAGCTTGGTCGTCTCCTCGTCCTGGCTCTCCTCGCCCGACCTGAAACGCACACGCACACGTCGACCATTATTTGTCTTTACATGACGTTGTGAAACGCGTCATGCATCAGTAAGGTATCATGATACTAAGTTCGGCCATATTTTCTGAGCGTACACTCAAGACACTAACATAGACTAGCACAACAGAAGCAAAACATTGCTATAAATACTCAATTTCTGAGTTCAGACTCATGACCAATAGCTTAAAAACATATGATCCAATCGACACAGCACTCGAGCCACGCAAAACACCAGCCGGCGGCAAGTCCTTCTCTTGGGAATTTGCACTGGGGGATAAGGAATTTTCACTGGGGGAGGATTTTTCACTGTCAGATCTATGCTTCGAGTTTGAGGAAGGCAATTTCGCTCCGTCGCTTCGTCAGCGAACAGTAATTGTTAACCGGGGGCAGGGGGAGGGGGCGTCGGGTCGTCAGCGCAGGAAGATTCTTTCCTAGACTAAGCGGGGGACAGTTCAACGCGTTTTTCATACCGTCGATTGCGGGAATTTTGGCGTCCACTGAGGGGGGGGGGAGAGATTTCAAGACAATGCGGGGGACAAATCCCCCAGTTAACATGTTATAATAGGCCCTAGCCGGCGGTTAAATCGCGACGCACGACACACACACACACACACAAACGCACACGCACACGCACACGCACACGCACACGCACACGCACACGCACACGCACACGCACACGCACACGCACACGCACACGCACACCACACCGCAACACGCACAACCCACATCGGTCGCACACGCACATGCCACGCACACCACACGCACACGTCTTAACACAGCACACAGCACACGCAACAATCAACCCACCACAAACACACACCACACACGCCGCTCACACACACACACAACACCACACACTTTCACACACACACACACACTCTCTCTGACGCTGAATAGCTTCCAATTTACGACCAGAGTCAGGCCCATCATCGGCCAGAAGTCAACACTGTCCGGCGGCGGCGGCGGCGGCTGGGAGCGCGGACACCGCCGGCGCCGAGCGGGCGGAAGGCCCGGCCCGTTGTCCTCTATCTGCGGCCATATTGGCGCGCAGCCCGCACCTGATGACGTCATCAAGCTGTACGAGGTCGTTACGGCCGCAGATAGCGATGTATTACGTCGGGCGACGGCGACAGGATCTCTGTTCGCGTTACAGACGCCGCCTCGCTCCGGCCGGCGCCGGTCAGCTGAGCGGGAACGGACAGCTGGGAACGCGGAGAGGGGAAACGGACAGCCGGGAACGCGGCGAGGGGAACGGGTTGCCGGGGCAGCGGCGAGGGGAAACGGGTTGCCGGGAAGCGGCGAGGGGAAACGGGTTGCCGGGGAAGCGGCGAGCGGGCGATTTTGTCTCCTAGTGGGTCAGCACGAGGGACTATCCAGGGTAGATGGAACAACGCCAGACAAAAAGTGCTCTCCTATAACTGGTGGCACATCACGTCGCCCGGCTTCAGCCAGGCGTGAGTCTGATAACGATATGCTGGGGGAGGGTAGCGATAATAAGGCAGGGGAGAATAACGATAAGGCATCATCTCTAGTATGACGAACGGCGGGACGGGAAAGCACTGTCTGAGACGTGGCGGGCAGAGGGATCCGGCACGGACTGGCTTTGATCGTACTCACCTCCGCTGCGGGCTGGCTTTGATCGTACTCACCTCCGCTTTGCGGCTGACTTTGATCGTACTCACCTCCGCTGCGGGCTGGCTTTGATCGTACTCACCTCCGCTGCGGGCTGGCTTTGATCGTACTATCACCCCTGCTGCGGGCATGGCTTTGAATCGTACTCACCCCTGCTGCGGGCTTGGACTTTGATCGAACTCACCTCCGCTGCGGGCTGACTTTGATCGTACTCACCTCCGCTGCGGGCTGGCTTTGATCGTACTCCCTCCGCTGGCGGGCTGGCTTTGATCGTACTTCACCTCCGATGCGGGCTGGCTTTGGACGTACTCACCTCCGCTGCGGGCTGGCTTGATCGTAGCTTACTCCGCTTGCAGGCCTGATTTGATCGTACTACACCTCCCTCGTCCTGACTTTGATGTACTCACCTCCGCTTTGGGCTGACTTTGATCGTACTCACCTCCGCTGCGGGCTGGCTTTGATCGTACTCACCTCCGCTGCGGGCTGACTTTGATCGTACTCACCCCTGCTGTAGGCTGACTTTGATCGTACTCACCTCCGCTGCGGGCTGACTTTGATCGTACTCACCTCCGCTGCGGGCTGACTTTGATCGTACTCACCTCCGCTGCGGGCTGGCTTTGATCGTACTCACCTCCGCTGCGGGCGACTTTGATAGTACTCACCTCCGCGCGGGCTGGCTTTGATGTAACTCACCTCCGCTGCGGGCTGACTTTGATCGACTCACCCCTGCTGTAGGCTGACTTTGATCGTACTCACCATCTGCTGCGGGCTGACTTTGGATGTACTCACCTCCGCTGCAGGCTGACTTTGATCGTACCACATCCGCTGCGGCTGGCTTTTGATCGTCTCACCTCCGCTGCGGGCTGACTTTGATCGTACTCACCTCCGCTGCGGGCTGGCTTTGATCGTACTCACCCCTGCTGCGGGCTGACTTTGATCGAGTGGTTCTTGTGGAAGATGTGGAAGCGCTGCCTCGAGTCCATGCGGTGCCACTCATGGTGCGTCGTCAGCCACTCGGGCAGCCGGCACTTGGCGATCCGACGTCGCTCTGAAACCCGGGAGATGAACGGCGCCGCCGTCAGCGAGCACGAGGGCACGGGGCATGTCCCGCCGTCACTGCCATGCGATATGAGCGCCCAGATGAGGAAAATAAGATGGCGGCGCGTTGGCGAGTCATCAATCAGAAAGCTGCAGCTCGCCGGGCTGAGCACTGAACACTGAACAGTGAGCAGCGAGCCGACCAGCGGGCGTGGCGGGATTTTCAGCCGGGCTTATTTCAGGATTTGCTGCGAGGAAATCGCCGGGGACGTGTCTGGAAAGCGGCAGTGGGGACCGTCGGGTGAGACGGCGGAACATGCCACCAATGAGAGGGGCACCTGATAGGCAGACGCTGATGCGGTGCCGCCTCAACCATCAGCAGCCAAGCCGTCAGCGCCGGGCGGCTGACGTCAGCGTCAGCACTGTCAGCGCCGGGCGGCAGACGTCAGCGTCAGCACCGGGCAGCTGACGTCAGGGTCAGCACCGTCAGCGCCGGGCGGCTGATTTCAGCGTCAGCACCGTCAGCGCCGGGCGGCTGATGTCAGCGTCAGCAACGGGCGACTGACGTCAGCGTCAGCGCCGGGCGGCTGACGCGGCTAACCAACAGGCTGCTACCGTTACCGATTCAGAGAGAATGGGACAGCGGGCTGTAGGGATGCTGCTCCGGTTCAGAGAGGATGGGACAGCGGGCTGTAGGGATGCTGCTGCTTCGGTTCAGAGAGGATGGGACAGCGGCTTTAGGGATGGCTGCTCCCTCCGGTTCAGGGAGGATGGGACGCGGTGTAGGATTGCGCTCCGGTTCAGAGAGGATGAGAGGAAAAGGGAAAAAAAACAGCAGGCTGTAGGGATGCTGCTCCGTTCAGAGAGGAATGCGGACAGGGGCCTGTAGGGATGCTGCTCCGGTTCAGAGAGATGGGACAAGCGGGCTGTAGGGATGCTGCTCCGGTTCAGATAGGATGGACAGCGGGTTGTAGGGATACTGCTCCGGTTCAGAGGGAATGGACAAGCGGGCTGTAGGGATGCTGCTCCGGTTCAAGAAGGATGGGCAGAGCGGGCTTTAGAGATGCTCTGGTTCAGAGAGGATGGGACAGCGGCTGTAGGGATGCTGCTCTGGTTCAGAAGGATGGGAACAGCGGCTGTAGGGAATGCTGCCCGTTCAGAAGAGGAGGGAACAGCGGCGTAGGAATGCTGCTTCCGGTTCAAGAGGATGGGACAGCGGGCTGTAGGGATGCTGCTCCGGTTCAGAGAGGATGGGACAGCGGGCTGTAGGGATCCTGCTCCGGTTCAGAGAGGATGGGACAGCGCGCTGTAGGGATGCTGCTCCGGTTCAGAGAGGATGGGACACTGGGACAGCGTGCTGTAGGGATGCTGCTCCGGGACAGCGGGCTGTAGGGATGCTGCTCCGATTCAGAGAGGATGGGACAGCGGGCTGTATGGATGCTGCTCCGGTTCAGAGAGGATGGGACAGCTGGCTGCAGGGATGCCGCTCCGGTTCAGAGAGGATGGGACAGCGGGCTGTAGGGATGCTGCTCCGGTTCAGAGAGGATGGGACAGCGGGCTGAAGGGATGCTGCTCCGATTCAGAGAGGATGGGACAGCGGGCTGTATGGATGCTGCTCCGGTTCAGAGAGGATGGGACAGCGCGCTGTAGGGATGCTGCTCCGGTTCAGAGAGGATGGGACACTGGGACAGCGTGCTGTAGGGATGCTGCTCCGGGACAGCGGGCTGTAGGGATGCTGCTCCGGGACAGCGGGCTGTAGGGATGCTCCCGGTGACGCAGCGGTCGGCTTGGTAGGTGTGCTACTGGCTAAAGGCAGCGATGATGATTATTTCGGCTTTAGGATGTCGCAACTCCTACGTTATTTGGCGCATCTTTTCAGTGGCCTTACTGCTGGTACCTATCAGGTCAAACACGAGGCGAGGGATCGTGTTTGGGTGGTTGGCGTGTCTGTCCTAGGGGAGGAATGACTATTACCGTGTGGTTCGGACATCGAGCACTCAATATGTACACTATCGCAAAGTGGGCACGTTATCAACTTGCATGTTAATTTGTCATGCAGGCAGTGGCAGGCATTAGCCATTTTAATACTGACAAACAACGTATGCTTACGGACACGGGTGACGGTGTACAATGCGTTACATTAATCCAACGGCAACCAATTCAGTAACAATGACCAACTGCCCAAACACATCGCGTCATATCATCCCCCACAGTCGCCTCAGTATTGCGCTGAGCCGTAGCCTGTCTGTGCGACTCACGTTGGTAAGGTTCATCTGTGCGACTCACCGTTGGTAAGGTTCATCTGTGCGACTCACGTCTGGTGGTTATATAGTTGTGAGTAAGTTCATCTGTGCGATCACGTTGGGGTTCATCTGTGCGACTCCACGTGTAAGGCGTTCATCTGTGCGGACTCCACCGTTGTAAGGTTCATCCCTGTGCGCACTCATCGGTTGGTAAAGGTTCATCAGTGCGACCACGTTGCAATGTTCATCAGTCGACTCACCTCGATTGGGTAAGAGTTCATCAAGTGCGACTCACCGTTGGTAAGGTTCATCCAGTGCCCCGACTCACCGTTTGTAAGGTTCATTCAGTGGTACACGTTGGTAGTTCTTAGTGCGACTACCGTTTGGTACAGGTTCATCTGTGAGATGTTGGTGGATATTCATCTGTGGACTCACATCGGTCATCTGTGACGACTCATCGTTGGTAAGGTTCATCTGTGCGACTCACCGTTGGTAAGGTTCATCAGTGCGACTCACCGTTGGTAAGGTTCATGACCTTGTGTCCGACATGTACCGACTGAAGTCCCTGGCACGTCGAGTCCCCCGACTGGACCACGTGGTAGCCCTGCTTGCCGCCGCCCAGGTCGAACCGCTCGTAAATGAAACAGCGGTACCTGCAGCACAAACAACCAACAGAGGAGGTAATACAGGGCAGAGCTCACATGCGCTGTACAGACATCAAAGGCGGCGCCGAAAATTGCTTTCCGCGCGGCTCTTGTCAAGTCGCAAACTTGTCGTTTTATTGCTTCGCCGGAGAAAAATAAACAAGATAACAAAGAACAGTCGCGGTAATCTACATTTCGGGAGCGAGAGCGAACAACACGACATGCATTTACCAGGCAGTGAGTGATATCCTATCTAAAGCCAACACCATATTCCTGAATCCTGAGAAATATGTTTAAAGGATTTTTTCTTTCTTTTTTGAAAAAAGGTGTTACCGCTAGAAATTGGGAAAGGAGAGATAACACTTACACGCAAGTCCACTCACATTTAGCATTTTAAATATATCTAACCGAAGTTATTTTTATTTTAAAAGTTTCAACGTTCCACGCTGAAGACAACGGTATCGGGAGGTAGGTATTTGACACATGTTTTGCTACTTAAATGCTTTTCCAGCTCATTGTTGATTTTTATATGTGAATATAATTACTCGATAACTCTGACATGTGCCTTGTCTAACGTTAGGGGAGACTGGGGAGCGCCGAACTACGGGAAAAGCCGAAATTGTCAGTTATGCTTAAACGCGTGGGAGGTGCCGGCTTATGCTGACAGTTCCAGAATACCGTTTAGCTAGTAATGGTGTGTTGTAGCTGTCGAAATCGCGCCGGTACTCATGCTGTCATTGACTAAGATGCAGCGCGATGGGCTGCTTTTTAAGGTACGTACAAGTCAACAAAGTGTTTTTTTAGAGGGGTCTTTTGGGGCGTGGAGGGGGGTTGTGTGATCCTCGGATATTAATATTTGCGTCAGAGTCTGCAATGTATCAGGATTATAAAAATGTTAAAATCATATATTTGGGCCAGTGGTCAAGCTCTCAACAGCACTAGATTGAAGACATGTCTCACTGGGCAAAGTCGAAATAGCACTGCAAATTTCGGCATTGCCTTGGTTGAAAAATGGTATTCTGAAAAAAGTATTTCTAGTTCCAAAAACGTTTCTCCTGAATGACATCTTATAAAAGCAAACAACTGTGGTTGGAACACTCGCACATGAAAAGTAAAAATATGTGTTTTGAATCTCGCTGCGTTTGCAAGTCTGCAGAATCTTTTAGTTTCCGCCTGCTTACAAAGGGGTTTTAATTCGTAAACACTTCGATATAAATGCTTAAATATAATAAAGTTTGAAGTAAAACAAAAGTTACTTTGACTCATTCGGCATCACCCACAATAATGGGGCAAAACCAAAATCTAATCATTTCAGATATCGTATTTTGTAAAAGCTGAATTAGGTATGCCTGATGGCTCAAATGTCAAACCTGTTTGTGATAGCCAAATGAAATGTGGATTGCCAATAATATGTGTAGATATTATGTAGAGTGATTTATTTGTCCGCTACAAGGATCCAAATAAGAAGGTGTGGCGTTCCCCAGTCTCCCCTTCTGCGAATATTGTTGTGAAAGCTCAATTACAGCAATGTTAGCGAATAATTACTGGTTGTTTCATTTTTTGCGTTGCTATATTAAAATGTTGCAAACGAACTGCATGGACCAGGCCAGGAATAGGGGAAGTCGATAAGCATATTAGATTAGCTTCAAACATTGTTTTTCTTCTAATTATTAACGAGTGTTTGAAAATTACTTTTCACTTAGATTACGGTTGCACATATCCTTTTGGATGCGTATTACGTAGCAACAATATACTTCTAACTTCTCGACTTCCCCTATTCCTGGCCTGGTCCATGCAGTTCGTTTGTAACATTTTAATATAGCAACGCAAAAAATGAAACAACCTAATTATTCGCTAACATTGCTGTAATTGAGCTTTCACAACAATAAATCACTCAGTTTTAAGTGTACGAAAATAACTCTTCACTTTGGTCGCCCAGACCAAAGCACTTGGTACTTCGTACAAACAACGTAAGTTATCGACTAGTCACTTTTCAACGTTACCCGCGCAACTGCAGGGGGGGGCTTTGAATTTCCGCCCCCCTCATGTTTTTCAGAGTAGCGCAAAAACGGCGGCCGCGCAGCGCGACGCAATTTCCGTACACCTGTTGGGCATCTCAATTACCACACTATTGGAATAAGTTTTGACTTGAGGTCATCTCAGGTCAGGTCACAATCCATGTCAAGTGGACCTCACATTCAAAATGTTTGCGTTTCGTGCCAAAAGGCCACAGTCTTTTTTCGAAAAGTTTTGAACTTGCCGGATTTCATAAGAATATATCAGTACCTACAATTCGTTATATCTCGGGATTTTTGTTATCAGTTGACCAAGGTCAGTCAATTTCCTGACCTCCCCCATATAAGTGAATGGGAAAAATACCACCACACCTGCTTCCTTTCATAAAATATGCATTGGACTCAGGCTAATTTCTTTAGATCATGCTATTTTAGCTCATTCTAATGATCAAGGTGCATTGGTTGCTCAATGATTGTCCTAACCAGGTCATCTGAGGTCATATGAGGTCTCAGCAATGATTTCTAATAATCTGATAGAAAAGAAGATAGACGATTGTTGACACCAATGTGTTCGTCCTAGCTGGCTGCGTGCCCATATGCAACCATGAATCTACCTGGGTCACCAATGACTTGACCTGAGGTCAATTTTGAAGTTGACTTACCAGGTCACCGTAATATAATGGTTTCAAAGGTGCATCAATGGACACACGCATGGTCAAAATGTTTTCCTAAGTCTTTTAAGGTGACATGCTTTACGAAAAACTGTTTGCTAAAACAGTATGTTTTGACCTTTCATGCACTCTGGAGCCTAGAATATTGATCTGAGTCATTTGAGGAATAACATGCGGATTGCAAATTCTAAATGGGCTATCGATCTGTCTCTCTAATCGTTTGCTCCTGCTATCATAGTTTCCGAGATAATCGGGGGTTTCTGGAAGAGTCCTTAAAAGAGTCCTACGGAAAATCTGACCTTTGGTGACCACGTGGTGACCTCAATTGGACCCTGATCCAAAGAAAAGACTGAAATACTTTCGATAGAGCTTTGCCTATGAGCTATCTAAATGCCGGTTTTCCGCTTGTCGCTACGTTGCTTAGTTTTGGAGATCTCAACGGGGGGCGGAAATAACCCCCTGCAGTTTGTGTTCGGCGCGAACCCCCTGCAGTGCCGGGTTAACAGATTGAAACAAAAGCACCAGATATCGTTGGCGCGCTCGCCATATAGTGGAGAGGAAACACCGATTATAGTTCTTAAACTTTGAAAGCAGCTGTTGTGATTACCTTTTTTTCATGTCCATTTTTTTTTTAAAGAGAGAGCAAAAACAAAGAGACTAAATAAATTTTATCCGATGCATCTGCACCAGATAATGCATAAAAACAATCAAAACGTCATTATTTCCCTTTAAAACAGTAATGTCCACTTTGTACCAGCATTGAAACAGGCCGCCCGCTTCGGAGTTCGACCTGCCAGCGTAACAACAGCAGACAGCCGTGCCGCACGGCTTTGAAGGCTCGGTTCAAACACACACACACACACATATGCAGCGGAGCGGCTCATTCCGGTGTCTCGCACCGTGCCGCCTCATCAGTAGGCACCACGTTCCGTTTGGCACACCTGAGCCACATCACACGGTTCCAGTCGACAGACCCGGACAGCTAACACACACACACACGCACACACACACGCCCGAGAGCGCGAGAACCAAACAGCTGACCATTGACAGCCTCCGACGGGACCACCCGCCGAGCGTCAGAGATCAAAAACGATACGCAATGTAGGGAACGGTTGATTTCGTGTTCAAATAGAAGCAGGAAACCTGATGCATGAACGGTATTACTGTAAGATGCCCTGTAACCTTTAGATGATTTTCAGCGCTTGATGAACCTATCCTTGCTAAATATTCGGTGGTATGAAATATGAATTCAGAGCAGACTTGTAACTGACTCAAAGTTGAGTCATGAATCGACTCATAGGTCAGACATTTTGGGATGAGTCATGGATCGAGTCGATTTAATTTGTTTGAAACAGCACTGAGTTAAGACTTTAGTCAGGTATTCCGTTGTGAGTCAGACTTGATTCGGCTCAAACAAATTTGAGTAAAATGCAACAGGGACATAGCCAAGGGAGGCACTGGGACCACGCATCTTCCCCTGAGTAAACCACTAGATGAAATGCCATTAGTCTGACACCCGACCCCCCTCGGTCAACATCAGGTAAAAATGAAACTTGTGATGAGTCAAATTGAGTCGACTCAAATCCATTTTTGAGCAGTTGATTCATGTATTTGTTTAACTACACTTGAGTAAAAAGTCTAGTCGATTCAATTTATATAAACCGCACAAACACTGGCGGATCCAGACTCTCTCCGTGGGGGGCATCTTTTTGTGGCAAAAAGGCACATTTTTTTCTCCTCGGATCTGGGCCGATCACCTAATTCGGGTATTTGAGCTGAAAAAATCACTTTTTCGAGACAAAAATAAATTCCGGGAAAAATAATCTTTATCGGAGCAATAAATCGAAGAAAAAATCGGAGAAAAAACAAACACTAACACAAAACGCGATATTCCGTAGCATATACACATATAAGTAATACAAACATCTATCTCATACCAACTCACAGGGGCCCGATAGTTCTTGAGTCGGGGGTCTGCTGAAATGACGAAAAATGTACCCCCTTTTTTGCGTGTATTTAAGCCTTTACAACATATTTAATGCGGATTTCCACGTTATAGTAGGTATTTAGTTATTTGGCGTCGCACGCGATTTTTTCGGGTTTGACTGATCAAACCTAAAAATTTAGGCGGTGGGCCTCGTAGAAGATACAGACTAAAAATGCAAATAATCCAATTCAGTGTTACGACAAACCGATGACGATGACTTCGTTAAGACAATGGCCACCCATGTGACGCCGCCAAGTGGCGTGATAATGTTAATTTTAGGTATTGGAAAACGACATTTTCGTTTTGAAACCAGACCATAATTATTGGAGCCAAGCCTCAAGTAACCCTTTTCCTGGTTGCACGTTCGGTGCGATGAAAAACATTGGCAAAAGATAGCTTTTTATACACATTAGCTTCGGGTTGTAAATCACGATGACCGGTGGCAGTCAGCACTCAATAGCACATATGATAATAATAACTGCACCTATACCTACATCTGTACGAAACTGTAACAAACCACTGGCGATAGTGCCAATGGTCTGAGAGCAGCAAGAATGTGGCAGAAATACTTTTCCGAACATAAATGGTCCCTGTGGATCTCGAGAAGCCTGGTGGGAGATGACTTGGGGAGATGGTCGTGGCCTGGTCCCCACTATTAGCTCTTCCGTCCAGAAAGCTGAGCACCGCTGGGGCAGCTTCCAAGTGCCGATGTGACATGTCCGCGTCCTTGCGTTTGCGTCCCCTTTTTAAGAACTCGGCAGGCTAGCTAGCTTAACAATTACCGTCAAGGAGAGCCTTGTCAGACATTCATGGAATTCATTAATCCATTTTCCTATTTTTCATAAGCAATTGCGAAAATTATGTTAGGCCGCGAAGCGGCGCGAAACTGTTCCATTTTTTACTGTGAATAGCAGGATTTTGACTGCTGCTAAGGCTATTTTGACGATAAATTGTTATATTTTCCCTAAAAATTGTTAACTTTCCCAGTGTTCTCCTAAGATCATTGTTTTTCACGTTCAGCAGGGAACGTGCGGGGGGGGGCATACTTGTGTTGAATGCCCCCCCCCCAGATTTCCTGCCCGGGGGGGGTGGCATTTGTTCCCTGATGCCCCCTGGATTCGCCAGTGCGCACAAGAGCCATGAGTCGAGACGATTCATTGGTAAACATCACTTGAGTCAAGAGTCGAGTCAGTTATTCACTGATACGTCAGACTTGAAGTCGACTAAGTCGTTACAAGTCTGATTCAGAGTACCTTACAAATCACCTCGGTTAACAATTCACTTAGCGAACATTGTGTCTGTGAGACCGCCTCGCACCCACCTGTCAGCATCAGTCTTGGTCTTGACGCTGTCCAGCTTGCCGAACATGAAGTGCGTGTCGTGGTTGCGCCAGGTGGCCAGGCAGGTGAGCGTCTCCGAGAGCCTCTCTGCACCAGCCACGTCCGGGCACGCCTGATGCTGCAGCACCAGACTCCAGGGCGCCGCACACGACCACGCGCGAGACTCGGGCTCGGCGCACACCTTGTCCGAGCGTTTGTAGTTGAACGTGAAGCGGCCGCGGAATGGGCACGCCACCGGCGTCGGTCGCACGCGGATCATGGTGTTGAGCGGCGCGTCGGCTCCGATGCTGCGGCATACCTGGCGCAGTGACGGCCGCGGACTGCAGTAGCGCGCTGAAAGTGGCGCGGCGCCGGTCAGAGTGAGGCGAACCCGGAGCGGCGACATTCAATGGTTCAGTGTGTCTCATAGACGGCAGCGGACCGCGCTGCTGTCATGCCTCGACTTGGGGCCGAGACAACAGGCAATGAACAGGACAGTTTATAGTCGTTCAAGAAGAGGATATGCTACTATAGCCATACAGACATAGCAACGACGGCAGCTAGGCATCATCATATTTACTGACGGTACTCAAGACACTGTCGAGATTCAAATATCAGCACACTCAGTAATGACGGTCTAGGGTTTCGTCATGGGTTACACATGCGATAATATGTGGCAGGAATGTTGTGTTCTTATGCATCGCACTTACATTGCTTGAACTCGATGATATTGGTGTGACGTTCGAACATCACTACGCAGATGTAGCAGCTCCTTTGCCTGAAACAAGTGCGCTGTGTCAGACAGTACCTGGTATATGACAGCGATACAAATATACGTCACACAACATGTCGCCCACAGCGGCACGCAATGCGATGGCTGGTCTGTCCTGTCTTCTGACGTCACCCAGCAGCATCAGAGGCAGCCGAGAGCTGCATTGAACAGATTGTAGGTACGTACACGTCCAGACAGCCAATATGTCACATGACGTTCATGGCGCAGTCAAGACCATTACCAGAATTGTAATAGTAATCGTTCACGGAATCGTAATGTCGCATGCTCGCTTGGTGCGCAGGTAATCACATGCAAATTCCTGGTTTCGTGACGGGAGCAATGTCCTCAGCGAGACGGCGGGGCTGAGGGACAGTCCGGCGAGACCATCGTGCCCAGCTGGTGGTACGTGAACCTCTGGTGGCACGGAACACCTCAGAATGGCACCGCTAGTGGCACGTGACTCTCCAGGATGGCACCGCTGGCGGCACGCGATTTATGGGGATGCCTGACGCGACGGAGCGTCCTTCATTCAAGGACGATGCCGCGAAACAGGCACTGATGCGCACGACGAACTGGGAATGGATAGCCGAGAGCTCGAATAGCGGTGCCCTCTGATGGCTCGTGACAACTCGGACAAAAATCGGAGCCGTTTGCGATCCTTTCTTAATACTGTCTTTGGTTGCCGGTACTCAAACGAGGAAAATGTCATGGCTGCATGCTAATACACAACGTGTGGAATAACATTTTAAACAAGAACAAGCAGATCATGTTTCAAGCCATAAGCACAACTGTAAATTCAGCATGCAAATGCGCCCATTTTCTCTGTCACAATTTTCGCTTGCGATGCAGTGTAGTGCTTTCCGCCATCCACACAAGTCATCACGTCAGTGCAGGAGGCAGTTCTGCACCATGTGACATCTGTCTGACCCTTACTCAGCTCGCTGCTGCAGGAACAACGGGGAGGCGACGGACACTTGGAACGTGTTCCAGGCCAGTGCGCCAGTCGCCACCGTGCCGTGCCGGCTCCAGCCGCGTCCTCTCTCAACTTTATAATCACCGAAACTTCTCGACAAGAAAAGTTGCGTCTCAGACGCTAAAACAGCGCATTCACGCGCTCAGAATGCCCCCGGTCCCGCCCCGAGCGCGCGAGGAACGGCCAAAACACGGGACAAATGACCAACGCCGGACAGAGACTCGGCAGCCGGACGGAGACACTACTCCTGCACAGCCGGACGGGGACACTATACACTGACAAAACGGTTTTAGAAGTTTAACTCAAACCACTCTTTTGAAGCACTGTTACCGCCTCATCCTCCTCCCTTGAAGACTTAGTGGGTCCTAAAAATAAACGCTGACAAATAGGCCTTTCGTTCGATGAGAAGAGGCTCGCAATGCAACATTGATAAGCCACACGTAACTCAAAATTATTCATACTCTTAACTTGAGGAAGAGCGGCTCGACATACATCTCCATACATTTTTCAATAGAATAACCACACACTTCTCATGTGCGGATGGATAAGTCTATTCTACAATCATATGTCTATACGGTTGCCATACTTTCAGTGGTCGGTAGCTCAGTGGTAACATAGTCGCCTCTCATGCGGGGGTACCGGGTTCGAATCCCGTTGCGGCCGGTTATTTCGAATTTAAGACGTCCCAAACTGCTCATATGATAAACGGCGAACTAATCATATGAAACGTTTGGTCATTCTCACCCAACCGACTCTGATGAACGTCTCACGTATCATTATTGAGAGCCTGTGGAGAACCTGCAGACGCTTAAAAGGAACTCCCATGATCTCGTTTACTGATGCTCCAAACATTCAACTTTACTTACGTAGAAGTAGCCCCCGGTGTCTCGTGCGTCTCAAACCGTTTTTTCAGTGTACCTCTCAGCAGCCGGACTGAGACACTGCCCCTCGACAGCTGGACGGAGACACTACCCTCGACAGCTGGACGGAGACACTACCCCTCGGCACCGCCATTACGAGAACCTCGCCATCACCAGCACCATCAACGTCAACATCACGATATCAGCAACACCATGACAACATCACTAGCGACAGCACCATCAACAGGAAGACATCAACATCACGACAACCTCGCCATTACCAGCACCATCAACATCACCATCACGATAGTCGATATCAACAGACATCACGATATCAACAGACATCACGATATCAACAGACATCACGATATCAACAGACATCAACGATTATCAACAGACATCACGATATCACAGACCATCAGTTCAACAGACATACGATATAACAGAACATCACAATATCAACAGACCATAACGATTCACAGACATCACATAGTCAACAACGACATCACGATATACAGACATCACGATATCAACAGACATCACGATTCACAGACATCACGATATCAACAGACATCACAATATCAACAGACATCACAATATCAACAGAACATCAAGATACACACATCACGATATCAACAGACATCACGAATATCAACAGACATCACGCATATCAGACAGACATCAGATATCACAACATCAGTATATCACACAGACATCACGATATCAACAGACAATTCACGATATCAACAGACATCACGATATTCAACGAGACATCACGATTCAACAACATATCACGATATCAACAGACATCAACGCATTATCACAGACATCACGATTATCAAAGACATCAACGATATCAAACGACATCACGATTATCAACAGAAACACGATATTAACGGACATCACGATTCAACGGACATCACGATATTAACAGATAAATCACGATATCAACAGATATCACATATCAACAGACATCACGACTATTCAACAGACATCACGATATCACAGACATCACGATATCAACAAGACATGCACGACTTATTAACAGATATCACGATTATCAACGGACATCACGAATAATTAACGACATCACGATATCAATCGGACATCACCGATATTAACAATATCAAGATATCAACAGATATCAGCAACTATTCAACAGACATCACGATATCAACAGACATCAGATATTAACAGATATCACCGATATCAACGACATCAGATATTAACGGACATCACGATAATACGGACATCACGATATTAAACAGATATACGATATCAACAGACAGATCACGAAATCAACAGGACATCACGCATTCAACAGACATGCACGATATCAACAGACCATCACGATATCAAACAGACATCCACGAAATAACAGACATCAGATATCAACAGACTACAATATTCACGACATCCCGATATCAACAGACATCCCAATATCAACAGACATACGATATCAACAACTATCCACGATATCAAAGAAATCACGATATCAACTAGACACACGATATCAACAGACATCACGATATCACAGACCTCACGATATCACAGACCAACATCACGAATATCAACAGACATCACGATATCAACAGAACTCACGTAATAAGAACAGACATCACGATATCAACAACATCACGATATCACAGAAATCACGATATCCACAACATCACGATATCACAGACATCACGATATCAACGGACATACGAAATCAACAGACATTGCACGATATCAACAGACATCACGATATCAACAGACATCACGATATCAACAGACATTGCACGATATCAACATCACGAGCACCGCAATGCACATAAATGACCAGAATCCTCGCTGGCTCGCTCGAGTGCAATGCTATGTGAGGAATGCGTACCGACCACCGACTTATAGCCGTCGATACGCTATGAAAACGAAACCGGCACATTATGTCAGTTGCAGTGTGAGGTGAAATATCTCTGGCATCCTAGCCGGAGACAAGCGCCATGCGTCGTAGCTGAGCTATGCAGTTAGGCAGGGCCAGTTGCTCGAGTGGATGTCTCGCTGGTACCGCGGGGAAGGAGTGGACTGTGGAGAGTTGACGTTGGAACGGACGCATACAAATGGCCAGTCCGACCCCCAGAGACCTGGGATATAGAGTCAGCGGCCGTCCGGACGACACTGTTTTGAGTTTCAGTGACACTTACAAATTAGTTACTGAGAATGGGTGAGGTCACTCGCGCTTCGCAGTGAATTGCCAGCCACTGTTACGAAGTTGGAGAACTGTCATGCAGAGATGAAGATTAAGCAAACCTGGTGCAAAATTACAAAACAAAGTTCATATACCCAAAGAAACACACACCGACGCACGCAAAAAGATTACATTTATTGATCGAAGGTTTCCGAAAGTCAGAGATACGATCTCATCTATTTCCATCACCTCCGCAGTGCGTGGTCTGATGAAAAATGAGCGTCGCCGCGACCCGACGCGCTGCATCCAATTTCCGCGATGCCTCTCAGACGTGTCACCACTCCGGCGACTCGCGGGAAAAATACACCGAAACACACACGCACACAACCACACGTCCGCCGTGTCTGCCGTGTCGGTCGATCGTTCGTCCCGGCGTCGATCGGCGAGTTTCGTCCCGGTGTCCGGCCGACGGTGGTTGGAGTTACCTTGAGAGTTTAGAGCAAGTCCCAAAATGACGAGCTCAACAATAGCCGCTGAGCAGTGAGCACTCCGTCAGTAAGGCGGACCGCTTCGCCTACGTGTCTCGCTCCGTCAGTAAGGCGGAAAAGGACGCGAGGAGAGAGGCGGTCGGCCGACTAAACAGCCAACACCGCGAGGATGGAGCCGAGTATGTAGATAACGTTACGGCAGTTAGCGAAAGATAACGTCAGTTATTCAGAATTATAATTTACAGTCTGACCGGCGATCCGAGAAAAGCCGCTGGTCGCCGGGACGCTGCACCCCTCCGTCCGACCATCGACCCGTCCCGGCTACTCGCGCACGTGTTCTGGCTTTTGCCGCTCCCCGAGCCGCAGACCCGCGCACGGATTCCACCGCCCCTAAAAACTCCGGCCAAGCGGAGTCGGCGGCGGCGCGCGGCGGCGAGAGAGAGAAAGAGAAGGACGCATTTTGATTTGCCGCGGGCCGGCGCGTCGGAGCCAAATAGAGGCGCGCAAAACATCAACGGCCCTGCTATAACTCGAGGACACCAAGTCGCCGGCAACAAGAAGATCTGTCGGCGGCGTTCGGCCGAGGTAATTAAGAGGTGCGTCGCGACCGACGCCGCAGCCGCAGCGCAGCGCCATCGGAATGTCGGTAACGATGAGGTTGGGTGGTAAACAGGACGGCTGGCGCTCTAATTACCAGGCGATCATCTGCTCCTGCCGATCGACCGCCGCTCCACGCAGTGCCACGACTCAACAGGAGTCGCCACGTGTCGCCACGACTCACCACGTGTCGCCACGACTCGCCACCGACTCGCCACGACTCGCCAAGACTCATCCACGAACTCGCCACGACTCGCCACGACTCGCCACGACTCGCCAAGACTATCCACAACTCGCCACGACTATCCAGTGGCCAATCGACGCCGGGACAAACGGTCGACCGACACGGCAGACACGGCGGACGTGTGTTTGTGTGCGAGTGTTTCGGTGTATTTTTCCCGCGGGTCGGCCGAGTGGCGACACGGCTGAGAGGCATCACGGAAATTGGATGCAGCGCGCCGGCTCGCGGCGACGCTCATTTTTCAGCTGGGGAAGACGCAAGTGGCAGATGGGAATATTCGGCTGGCGGGGAGGGACGGAGGACGAGACAGAGCCGCGCTGCCGTCCTCGGGGAGGTCCATAAGTCACTTACTCGTGGCGGAGTCGAGGAATGTAAGGCAGACGATTTGTCGCTAACTCGCTGGGGATGCCGTCAGAGATCGGCGCCAAGGTCAGCAGCGGCCGCTCGACTCCGGCGTTCAGCAGGCTCAACAACCACCAGCTGGCCGCGCTCGCTCGGTTAGGGAGGCGTCACCCACGACGGCTGCGGAATCCTACGACTCTGTAGAACTCCGCTAGATAATAGATATAGAGCATCCAGCGGCGTTGGCTGACGCGCGAGACCAGAGATACTGAGCTGCTGCTGCCAGTGGCGGTTACAGGGGGGGGGAGGCACCGGACCATGTCCCATAAAGGCCCACGAGGGGAAGCGTATCTTTTGCCCCCCCTTCTCAAATCACTTGGAGCCCAGGTCGGTCCCTAAGCTCCAGGTCAGAATGGGTCCTCACGAAGTCAGAGAGGGCCTTCTGGAAGCCAGAGGAGGCCAATGGGATGTCAGAATGGCCCCTAGAGGCTAAAGCGAGTCCTCTAGAGGCCAAAGTCCCAGGAGGTCGAAAAGGGCCATTTGGAGGCCAAAGTGGGTCGCATGTAGGTCGGAGTGGGCTCTCTGGAGGTCAGAAGATTTTACCCCTGCCAATCTGTCTTGGAATACCCAATGCCGGAAAATACCTTCTCAGACCATACGAAGGCCACCATTTCAGACCGGCATAGCCATAGGCATCCGCTCAAGGTTTAAAAGTCCTAGAAAGCAATCAAAATAATCAGGTGTAAAACTACCCTTTCAATTCAGCGTAGGGCCTATCGCACCGACCGAGGGGCCCTTTCAGACCAACCAGGGCCTCCCTTGCCAAGTTGCCTCCCCAAAAGCCAGGGCTGCGACCGCCCCAGGCTGCCGCTGCCGCTGCCGCTGCCGCTGCTGCTGCCTGCTGCTGGCTTCTGCCGACTTACCCTGGAATGTCTCGCTGCAGCAGGAACTTGTCGACTATGTCTCGATGTGTGTCTCGCTGGTGCTGCAGACAGCGGCCCTGCGATCCCAACTCGCTCTCAGGTGATGTTGAACACGGAGTCCTTCCAGTACCACTGGTCGATCCACGAGGACGGGAAGCGACACGGCTCCTCTGCGGACAGCGGGGAGAGACGGACACCGGTCAGTAAGGGCCAGCACTCGGCAGCGAAGGACAGTGAAATACGACCTTCCTGATGCATCGTGCACAGCATTTGATATGGACTTGGCCAAGTGCCTATAGTGTTTGGCGAATACACAGTTCATAACGTTGATCGGTGGTGGTTCCTCCGGTTCGACTAAGCCATCCATAAGTGGCACCCGGCAAAAATCAATAGCACGCGATCAACGACGAGTATGCTGCAATGGACCACTAGTTTAAAGAAAGTAATAAATACACTTAAAGTCTGCATGTTCACCAATATAAAAAGGAACCATCTGATTTCGTGCAATGATCCTGTGCAGCCGATCTTCAGCGCCCCGCCGGAAGACAAGGTCACGGAGCCATGCCAGAGTCATACAATACCTGCCATCACATTTGTCTTATACAAAGAACACAGTTAAGCTGAACAAAATGCTTAATGTCTCACTAGACCTCTGGGCTCTGCGTTCCACGATTAAAACCATTCGATTCAAATATCTCCAACATCCCGGCATGTTTGTCATATGGTGGCCCGCTCTGACCAGGAAGAAGACACCTACAAAACAGCACCTCAACATGTGACGTCAGCCGGGAGTGACGCAGCAAACGCCGTCAGACGTCAGCAGCGGACGGCGTCACAGTGACGTGACGGCGTCACAATGACGCGACGTGACGGCGTCACAGTGACGTGACGGCGTCACAGTGATGTGACGTGACGGCGTCACAGTGACGTGACGGCGTCACAGTGATGTGATGTGACGGCGTCACAGTGATGTGACGTGACGTGACGCGGCCGAGTGCGGCGGCTCGGCAGCAGTGGTGGTGGTCGGGCAGACGGCAGACGACAGACACCCATCCGCCCCCCGCCCGGCCGCACACCACCGACCTGTTGCAGCCGGCCGCCACGCTGAATGAGTCTAACTGTGCTGACGCTGACGGCAGCGACGCCGCCCGCGCTGGAGCGGGGCACGAGGGGGAGAATGGAACCAGGCAGGGGGCAGGGAGCTGCCACTATGTGGTACGAAGCCGTCTCATGAGCCACTGATGGACACCAGTCAGCTGGTCACCAGACATCAGTGGAGTGACGTCAGTCATTACACCCCGCACGGTGCATGACTCCTGCCTCGGCAGGTGAGGAGGAGGGCAGCGCAGACCAGGCTCAGCTGATGGCGTCCCACAGTCCTCCAGAGGTCTGAGGAACAAGCGCCAGTGGCGCCGCCGGGTGCAGCTGCACGGGGAAGATGACCTGACCTCGAGGAAAGCCGGCCACCGCGGGCACGCAGACGTCAATGTGCGGCCACGTCCGAGGAAGGCGTATGTGCATGCAGTTGCGAGAGAAAATGCCAGAGAAGGATCGAATCGTCGAAACCTTGACCACACCAGACTCGAGAGCGGCAAAATAATATACACACGTGAAAATTATATATTTTACATGAGCCACGAGTCACGACCTCCAATATGTTCTAAAGCGTCGTGAGCCTCGGGTAGATTCTGCACTGCACCCCGTCGGCCGTCGCAGTCCGTAGCTGACGGCGTGGGTGTCCCCAGCTTCATCACGCCGCTCTTCTCCATCCAGTTTACGCTCGATCGATCACTAACCAGCTTATCGCTGGGTAAACAGATCGGACACGCGGCGCTCAGCGCCGAGAGCGACATATGCGGCGCACACCGCCGGGAGCGACATACGCGGCGCGCGGCGCTCTGAATGCGTCACTCATCGTCGCTGCGTCGCCGGCGGCGCTGGAAATGGGTCGGTGCTCGACCGCCATTGTCAACAGACGCCGCCAGCGACGCACAATAGGACACTAATTAGCGATCATCGAGGCGGCAGTTCCAACGCGAGGCGCGCCTCAATCGCCGCGAGGCCCGCCTCGATCGGCTCACGGCTGGTGCCGGCGGCTGCAGAGATGCAGCGAGAGAAGCGAGTGAGGAGCGTTCTGCAGCAGTGCAGCGCGCAACAACAGCAGCCGGGCAGGCGGAAACGGCACCGGGAAAACGGTGCAGTGTTGACCAATGAATTGGCACTCATTTCGCCCGGTAACTGTTCCCACTGCCGTCTCTCCTATCGCGGGTGTAGCTCGGACGTTTGCCGGGAGTGGGCAATAGCATGTCGTTAGAGCCGTATAAGGAGTTGCCAGGTGGGGAGGTACCGATAAACCCAGAATGTTTGGTAGAGGGAGGCTGCAGACACAGAGCAGACCTGAAGTCTGTATGTATGTGTTATGGTGTTTTGGTAGACTGAGGGCACCGACTCTAAAATGGAGCAACGGATGTCAAGACAGCTGGTCGACCGATCACTGATCAGTGATCAGTGCGGGAGACAGAGCCAGAGCTTGTTTGAACTGCACATTGACAGGACTGTCGTTACATCGCAACACCGTGAAAAAGTGCAGAAATATACAAATGCTTGCAAATACAGTTGCATTTGTATTGCAAAAAAGATCGTCTGCGATTTTAAATCACTCCGTGCACGCATATGGGTAAACATCGTAAATCATAGCTTATATCTCGAACGCCAAGACCTCATGAATTCCTTCATATGTATTGCAAAACAAAGATCGGCTGAGATTTAATTCAATCCGTGCACGCATATGGATAAACATTGTAAATCATAGCTGATATCTCGAACGCCAGGACCTCATGAATTTCTTTATAAGTTTCCTTCAACTCTGTCGTCAGGCAGGGGGCAAACATATCCTTGCCCCCTGCCATTTAAGGAGGTCCCTCCATGCTAGGAGGCCCATCTCGCAGACCCCATCGCGGAGGTCGCAGGGGCCCCTAGAAGCCAAAGGGGGTCCTATGAAAGCAGGGGCGCAGCCAAGGGGTAGGTGCCCCCTCCCATTGGGCCGACCCCGACACTAACAAATATCGGCGACGTCTATGTTTGCGACTATTTAGGGGCCCTGCAAAATATAGTGGCCTAAATCCGAGGATATATTTTTTCGAACCATTTTATTTGAGGGGGAGGGCTTTGCCGAAGGGGGCCCTGAGGATGCCGTGCCCCCTGCCGAAGGTCTGGCTGCACCCCTGTATGTATATCAGAGGGGGCCTCTGCAGGCCAGAAAGAGGCAATCTGGAAGCCAGAGAGGATGTCAGAGAGGACCTATTAAGGTCAAAGGTGGCCCCTGTAGGCCAAAGGGGGTCTTATGGAGATCAGAGGTGCCCCTGCAAGTCCAGAAGCGGCCCCCTGGAAGCCGGAGGGGAGGTGAGAAGAGCTCTATGGAGGTAAAATGCCCCTTCTCAGATGAAGGCCTCTTCTCAAATGGAGACCCATTAAATTTGTACTTGCCCCCCTGACAAAACCCGTGACGCTGCCCCTGATGTGCGCACACAGGCGCTGTAACTTGAAACCTTCGCAGGGCGGACAGACCTGATCGTTTAAACTGGTCTCCCCACCGCTCGGCCTCCCCATTGTTGAGCTGATGCCCCGGAATGCAGGGTCGGAACCGCCAGCTGCCGATTCAGGCCGCACGAACGTATGCACACTATACGCCCTCCGCACAAAACCATTCTTCCCCTATAGACGCCCGGACTCCCGCTCGCGCCCAATCCTTCCGCATTTATGGCTCATTCTGCCCGGAGTCCTAAGGACTGTCACCAACAGGCTGTGACGATTCAGGAGGCATCTGAGCACAGGGAGGCGTACACACGACCCGCTGCACACAGATAACAGGGAAAACTCGCAGACAAAAATCGCAACATAGAGTGACAAACCCCGAGAAAATTAGCCGATGAAATAATTAACACTGTGTCGCGGACGCTATTCCGCGTACTTTTTGCGGGACTCTGCCACGGAAAATGTTGAACGTGAGATTCGGCGTGGCGCGAACGATTGCAAGGCGCCACAATTGCCGCCGCGCAGCGTGTCAGACCGACGTGACGAAGCGTCACAGGATTGTCACGCGACAGACACGCGTGAAGGATGCGCGTCAGATATGCCAGACGAGAGGGGCTATGACCGAGGATCGCCCATTGGCCAGGGTCACATGCAGGCATGAGCTGACGGCTAACGAACGAACCTGCGACAGAGCAGGCGGACAGGGTCCGCACGGAGCATGTCGTCACGTTGAAGGTTGTTCCGTGACACAATGGTGAGGTATGTTGCATGCCAGGTACACGTCACTTTTCCAAGGGACGTAGATGACAACAAAGCCGACAGGAATCGGCCCGTATCAAGAAATGCGGAAGTCTACGATGAAATGTTAAAAAGACAATTCTGAATGCCTAAAATAAATGACGAATATCGAGCCGATACATCGGATCCCGTTAAGTTTGACGGATTTTGACAGTGCTACCCGCATCATGTTCCTGTGTTCTCAGCAGTCACGTGACACAGCTGAATAGCTGACGCAACAATAAGGGCCGGTGCATTCCCGCATCACACGGACATGAAACATCAGTGATATGGACGGGATGCCAGCGAGCACTGAGCATGCACTGCATGTGATGCGTGAATTGAGATACGGTAACGAGCCATAGACGTAGGAGCCTATGGGCCAGGGGGAGAGGGCAGCTGCCCCCCAACATTTTCGGTTCGGATTTTAACATTACGCCTATGGACGTTGCATGGAAAGAATCGACTTCAAAATGCATTTTGCCCCCCCCCCCCAACTTCAAATGAGTTCCTTCGCCCCTGTAACGAGCCACTGATATTCCCAGCGCTTAGACAGTGCTGTGCCTTGGGAAAGTAGCACGTGCATTGTGGGCGTGCCGAATAGCAGCATAATACATATAGCCGGATAAATTGGCATTGTTTCAATGCGAGGAAATCACAGGAATAGTTACCCATTGAAGGAAACAAGATGGTGATAGAACATTGCATCAGGGAACATTGCATGCACACTGGTTAGTGGTTAGTAATGCACATTTTTATGTTTAGATTTATATTTTGTTTGAAGTTCTAGTTCTTGCATAGCGCAACATTCTCCATTGTCGCAATGCAACTAACTACCCTGTAAACACAAGCGTTGCCAAGGCAAGGTATCAAAATAAGTACGGACAAATCCAAGTACCTACCTACAAGAGTATTTTTAACATGGACACCACATCATGAATGGCTGAAATGACTAGTGACATTATGTCCCTATCTCCCCAGCACGCCCAGTGGTGACGACGTCCGTGTCTATAAAGCTGATTCAATATCCAGTGAATAACCCGAATAACCCATGCGGCAGCAGCAGCAGCCATGCCTGAGGACACCGCAGCAGCCGGCGCCGGCGATGGTCGGTCTGCGCCGTTTGTGTGTCTGTCTGTGAGTTGATCCTGCTGTTGATCCAGCGTCGGCTCTGATTCGGGACGCCGGCGGCCTCCCCTGGGTACCGGCCCGCACCGTCCCCCGGGTCCCAGCCTGTCTGCGTCAGTCGGACGCCAGCGGCGGCGGCCGGCAACACCTCCGCCAGCCGCCCCCGCCCCCGCCCCGGGGAGCTGCCGCCCGCACACAGCACACACGTATAACCCAGGCGGAGTCCAGACTGGGGTCCGTCCCGCAAACAATGCAGAGATGCGGGACCGTGCACAGCGTGGCGTTGAGGGCACAGCGGGAGAGCTGCGGTATAATGGAGACAGGTTGTTTAGATCTAACCGAGGCACTCACCGGCGTGAGTTCGATCCCGGCTAGTCGCGCCTTTTTTTGCCCGTGTCATCAGCAGGGGCGCTCCCCGTGGCCCGATCAGTCGTTCTTCTGATGAACCGCACCGCATTCAATCGCGTAATGACCCATCCATTAGATCGACAAGCACATGGCATTGTGGACTCTGCGGCCTGAGTCGTTTGTACCGTCCCCTTACCCCATACCGTCCCGTATACTGAATGCATTTCGTCACCCCGTGTCGTCCAGTACTGAGTCCATTCCGCCGCCCCGGCCTCCGATCTGACGGCCGCCTGGTCATACCGAGTCGGTACTGGCGCTGATGACTCCGGAGCTTATGAGCGGTGCGCCGACGCCGAATGGCCAGAACGCGACACGGATCATCATCGGTGAAACGGCGTCAATGTCCGTCCGACGGCGGACGCGCCTCCGCGCTTCACCGAACTGCGTGCAATTAGGGCGAATTCAGTGCCATACAGCGGGCAGTTACCTCGACCTTACCGCGAGGCGAGGCGAGTCCGCTGGTGGCGGTATGCGGGGCTGTTGGCGACGTCTATTTCGGTGCTATTGGTGGCGCATTCGGCGCGCTTTGGCGTCCGTGGCGGTGCCGGTTATTTGCACCGTAACGGCCTGTCGCGCCCGGCGACATGTCACAGCTGGACGCGTACGGAATGGCCGAACACAGGAGACGAAATTACAAATATATCTGCCACATGTATGCTGGTGTTACGCATACAGCACGTGACGGGAATGTATTCATCACATGACTTCTGCCGACGAAACAAAATTGGGTGGTGGAATCCATGGCAGCAATTCAAATATGTTCACGTTTATGCTGGTTCCTTTTTCCTTCTCATCCAGCCTCCAACAATCGACTAGCACGATTCACCCAACGGTATAGTTTTTGACAGGAAGTTTCCCACATCGTTTTATGAGAAAACTTACACATCGCCTCTCCGCTGTCGGGAGAATAAAAGAGTCGACAAGTCTGAAATTTGACCCAGCAGCTGCATCCGCCTCCGGCACTTCGCTTCCACTCCAACCCAGCGTGCCAAGCGACTATCGAAAGTGACATTTATTGACCGGAATCGTTCAACTTTGAGCCACAAGTAGCCAGGCCGAGTGGTCCTTTCAGCCGACACCAGCAGTCTGTAGACTGTGGCTCTCCCTCTCGGCCCCGCTGCTACGGAGCGTATAGCGCCCCAGCCACCGCCGCGCGAGCCGGAGGAGGCCGTCCACCCCTCACCTCAGCGCGACGCAGGGCGAGCCGTCGGCACCGATTCCTTAATGGCGGTAACGGGACCGTGCTTGTCACCGATAACGACTCTGGCCACGGTATCCGGTCATTTCCGGAACGAGACCGACCATTTGCCCGGCTTCTGGCGGCGCGGGGGAAACATCTCCGTGTCTACGGCAGGCCAGCCGCAGCAGCGGAAAGATGGTACAACACCACCACCGCCTCCGACATCACAGCCACCGCCGGGCGCCGTCCATCCACCACCACCGCCCCCGCCCTCACCCCACCACCGCCACCGTCATCACCCCACCACCGCCATCGCCACCACCCCACCACCGCCATCGCCATCGCCACCGCCACCGCCCTCACCACACCACCGCCATCGCCACCACCACTGCATCCTCGCAACAGACGCCACCATCGCCTCAGCAGCAGATACGGCTGACCTGACCCGTCAATGAGACCGGAAACACAACCGGAAGTGGGCGGCGTCGGCGCAGCGCGCGGTCGGCACGGTGACGGCCTTGCACTGCCTAATTCGAGGGCTTCACCGCTGCGTTTCAGCGGCTCGAGTGCCTTCGTCGGCGTGCGTTCTGGCTGGGCGTTCTGGCTCTGGTTTCGCATCTGCGACCCACGACTGGGACTTGGAGCGATCTCGTTCGGCTTCGCTGTGCTGCGTTCCGGCCTCGCTGTTCCGGCTGCGTTTCCGAAGCTGGGCGGTCCCCCTGCGTTGCGGCTGCGTTCGCGGCTAGCCGTTCCGGCTGCCGCTCAGTCGCTGCATCGCGGTTCCGGGCTGCGACCCGGTGCCGTGTCGCCGCGCTGAGGACCATGCGTTGTCGGCTGACGGTGGAGCCAGCACGAAGGTCGAGCGGCGCTGAAGGGCGGCTCGGCGGCCTGGACACACGCGCTGTCAGCCCTGTGGCGAGATCCCAGTCGATCTGTCAGGGGTGCGGCACACCTTAACTGAGAGTGTAGTGTAGTGGCTTGAGGTCTGCGGAGTTGCGGAGTGACGGCAGTGTCGGAGTTACGCACCGCGGCAGCTGGCGGCCTCCCTCTTTCCTATTAGCAGATCGGGCTCCAGCAAGGCTGGAGGCCTGGCGGGACTGGGTGGGTTGGCTGTATGGTGGGTTTGTTACAAGGTCGTCTCACTCAGTCGCTGGGGCAGCCTCTTTGTGTTTTGTTTCGCTGCCCAGTGATCGAATCACGCCGTGTGGGCGATTCTCCATTGCGGCGTCGTATTTTGCGGCCGTTTCCTACGCCTTTTCGCCCGCTGCTCGTTTGCTCCGAGGCCGAGGTCCCCCCCCCCCACAGCCAGAGCACTCCTATCAGAGCGCGGAGAGACGATGAAGAGACGATGAATCGACTGAAGAGACGATTCGCCCGCGATGTTGCCAGGTGAATGAGGGCTATCAATTAGCCGGCGTTGGCTGGGTTAGGGGCGTAGCGCGTGACACTGGGCATACAGCGCCGCGTGCGCTGCGCGAGCCACGCTGCACGCAGATAGGTCCTGGGTGGCTGCGCGGTGACAGGGTAGGTGACGTAGGTACTGCAGAATAGTGTGAAAAGGCAGGACACGGACGGAGGCTATTTCCCAAAATCAGAATTGCAAAAATAAATCCAAGCCGCAGAGGGTCAGCGGCGCTGAGGGCGGCTCGCTGCGGCCTGTCAGTGGCGGTCCGTCGTCTGTCAGGTGCGGAGTTAACGGAGTGCGGAGTGAGGAGTGAGGAGTGCGGAGTGACGAGTGCGGAGTTAACCACCGCGGCAGCTGGCAGTCCTCCCGCAGCCAGCAGAGATCAGTCAGCGGCGGAGAGACGATGAAGAGACGATGGGGAGACGATGGAGAGACGATTCGCCGCGATGCTGCCAGGTGATGAGGGCTATCCAATTAGCCGGCGTTGGCTGGGGTTAGGGGGCGTACGCGCGTGACACTGGCGCCAACAGCGGCGCTGGCGGCGAGCCACGCTGCACGCAGATAGGTCCTGGGTGGCTGCGTGACAGGGTAGGACGTAGGTACTGCAGAATAGTGTGAAAAGCAGGACACGGACGGAGGCCATTTCCAAAATCAGAATTGCAAAATAAATCCAATTGCGTGCACTGCGACCTTGAAATTAAATGACACTTGAACAGGTATCAACTTGGCTTATCACGGCTTTAGTAGAAGGAGGTCAAATTATAGCACTTGTCCAATAAGCACTTCCACCAGACTGCGGACAATAGCTAGAACGTCGTGAAACTTCAGCCTTGGTCTTGCCACACTATCTGAATGTTGATTACATGTACGCCTCTGGTTACTGACAATCGCTGTTTTATTCAAATGGACACCAAATGGCTCATGGCGAGCAAACCACAGACCATGTGGAGCATATGGCATCTCCTATTACCATGCCTATTGTCTACCCCTGTACTAAGACGAAGTCTACCCCTGTATATACCAATGCGGCAAGCATGACGCTATGTTCTCTCGCCTGTGGTCTGGGCTGCAGCTCCACCCAAGTCTATATCACATCGAGTCCAATGCTGCCTAGTAAATCGATTTGAGCCGATACAAAACCAGCCTCTGCCCTCTGGTTCACCAGACACCATCGCCATTTACATACCCCAGCATAACCAGAGACCAGGCCATTACAGGGAACCAGATACTGAATAAGGCTGCGACAGTCGGCATCAAAGACCTGGCTCTGATGTCCCCATCTGAAGCTCTACATTACGTGCCTCGCTAATGGATAACCGTGACGTGACGCCAGTCGGCCAGACAAGGCCCTTGTATCACTTCTCGGTACGTGCCGGAGCCTGCTGGTGCCGAAACTGTGAATCCTAACTGGCCAGTGACGTCACTCTCGCCAATATGCGAAGTCGCTCGCTGCATATCGGCCGTCGCCGTCGCGCTGGCTCGTTAGCACTGGCGGCGTCAAAGGCAGAGGTGAAGGGTGCTCTTGACCAAGATCTGAAGAGACGCGGTCCAAGAGAGGCGGCGGCTGGGTGGATGAGGAGGGAAGGACCTGTGACCCAGCCAAGTGCGGTGCAGTGGCTTATATAAGCAACGTAATCTGTTGAATTGAAGCTGAAAAGTCATTGTTTTGAGCTTATTGCTTGTCGAATGTTTTTGCCATGTGTCAAGACTCAAGACGCCGCGCCACTTTATTCTGTTTGATCGGCCAAAGGTCAATGAGCAGCCAAAGCTGTATAGCGTTCTGTTTGTATGCAAACAGTGCAAAAATGAGTCTCAAATAAGCAGGCAGTAGTGATGTGCCGGTCATAACAATAACCACACGCAAATGCAGGGCAAGCTTCTTTGTCGAAGTGTAAGCTTCATTTCAGACCACACTTTGGTGAAGTTGCCGTACGAACGCCCCATGCAGCATTGCCATGTATTTGAGCCATTTGCATTAATACTCGTGAGGCGCGCCATTAAACACATGTGATAGAGGTAAATGTCAGAAATAAAGTACCTGGGTATTACCCGTAATAACTTTTGTCGTGTGCAGCCATTTTGAATTGCCCCGCAATAATAATCCATCAGCACAACAAAACGTATTACTAACCATTATACGCACAAGATAATAACAAAAAATACTTTCAGCGGAGCCCAGTACCCGGCGTTTGCGGAGGCGGCGGAGGGCTGACCAGTGACCACATTGCGCATTTGTCACCGTCGAGTGTTTGTTTTGCACGCCCGGTTAGCGGCCCTTCCATTGGTCGGCGCCGCATACTGTGGGCGTGACGTCACCGATTGTCCCGCGGGGCAAACACAATAAATCCATGGCCGGTCAGGCCGGCGCACTCCGAGCGGGACTCGCTCCACAATTGGCGCTGTGGGGCAAACAACAATGCGGATGATAAGCGCCGAGCGGACCGAGCGACAGCTGCCCCACTGACTGGACCGACAGCTGCCCCACTGACTGGACCGACAGCTGCCCCACTGACTGGACCGACAGCTGGCCGCAGTCCACTAGGCCAGTTTTTCCCCGAGCTACATTTAGCTCAGTCGGCTACTCTTAATCACGATAAAGATGCAAAATACACTCAGCAGTCAAGCGCAACGTTCGTAAGGCTAACGACAATCAGAAGACATCACTTCACGTGAACACCAGTTCTGCCAAACACGCAACACAATGCGATGTTTTCCTTTCCGGCTCCCGTGTTTTCGGACAAAACAGAGCATCGATTTACGACGTGTTTTAATTCCACGCCCAACGAGTTCGATCACGCTCAACAGCGCCGCCCATCGGCCGAGCCCGAGCCCCGAGCATCCCTTAGGGCTCGGCTCGGGACGAGCAGCGGCGAAAGGCGAGGAGCGGCGCAAAAACTCCGCCCGATCGGAATCGGACACGGCGTGATTCCGCTCACTGGGCGACAACAAAGAAGGATGCAGCGCCTGGTGAACGACCCTGTAACACACCACTACAGCCACCACAGTTCGCAGCGCCTCCAGCTTGTGGAGCGATCTGCTAGGAGATGAAGTACAAACCTGAAGGGGCGTGCATGTTAACAGGGCGTTTCCGGCGCTGTTCAGACACGCATCCAGTACAGCGGTGCGCAGAGACACACTGCGGTACGGCACGGAGACATCGAGGGAACAGGAGATCAGTCGCTGGAGAGAAGGGCCCGACAGGGACTCGCTAACGCTACCGAGAACTCGGTATTAAACTCGCTAACGCTACCGAGAACTCGGTATTAACATAGTAATTGCCAACAGCAGGGGATTTACGGTGTAGGTGGAATACATATTGGGAAAGATTTTGCAATAGCTTTCTCTGCCAATCCACCACGAATATGTAGAGAACACCCCATTATTTTTTGAAGAAAGTATTTGGTTTACGTTTCTTTCTCTACTCACCATAGATGGAAGACATCCCGAGCGCTTTAACTGCGTCAAAAAATTAACTTTACCAACATAACACACTAACCCCTATATACTCAAACGGCACGGAGCACAGGCATACGGTTCGCTTTTATAAAGGCAGAGACTTTACAGCAGCGCCTGAGCAAATACCGGCACTGATGGGGGCCAATCGGGTACTCATCGCAGTCCGCTCCGGAGTGGACCCATGCCGCTTTGTGAAAGCCTCTGCAGATCTCGTAAGAGGCTCCGGACGCTGACAGCACTCAGCAGCTGCATTTGGTACGATTGATTCCGGGAGGGCAGCCGGAGCGTCGGCAGGGGGGGGGGCAGTTTACGTCAGCACGACGCAGTCCCAACACACTGAGATGTGCACAACATATCACGTACGTATACCTATATAATGGTACGAGCCAGAGTTTTGAACTGCATTACCTTTCATCGTTGACAAGTTTATCTGTTAGGTATATTACAAGGTAACTTAAGGATTCGATGACTATTATTGACTATTATTGTCTTTATTGTACAGTTGCAAGTGTTTCTGTTCTTCTACTAGTAGGACCGTTCAGTGCAGGCAGAACACGTAACCAGGATTTTGCTCAGGGGGGGCACTAATTCCCACAATCGTCGGAAAAAAAATCACATTTGTGCTCCTCACACCATATGCTGCTGACCGGGGCGAGGGGGGGTAGGGGTCGGGTTTTCAGAAGAATCTCATTCGCTATTCTAGTGGGATTAGTGGTATATTTTTTTCGCTCGGGGGGGGATGAAGAGGTAGAGGGGAACGGCGGGGCCGGTCCATATGGCCCGGGGTTCGGTAATGGGCATGGCCCCCGCTGCCCCCCCCCCCGCCCGTTGGCTACGTCCACAGTTGCAGCCCATTCCGCGGCATGCATACTTGCCTGTCAGACCGCGTCGAGGAACAGTCGAGTACCACCAGCCGCTCGGCATCACCCTGAGGATAATCTGAGGCGTTCCGTTCGTGTGCCGACGTAACTCTGATGGAAGACCACCGCATCACGACAGGCGACACAATGCACCAGTCTCACTGGAGACCGGTTACACAGCGCTATGGACGACCTTCAGACGAGGCTACTAAGCTGACCCTGAAGTCTGACGCATCCTCAGAGACATCGCCGGGGGAACTGTGCGTTCTGGAGAAACGCTGGACGTCACACACGTGCTGCCAGAGCCGCGCCTCTGCAGGCACAGGAAGCTCAGGAGAATGAGCCAGCACTAGCTGGATGACCACTTCCGCTGGTAGCTAAAAAACACCCGTTCAACCGGCGCGCGGTAACATAAACGCCATTGGGACTTATTATGGAGCAACCGCATCATTTCCTGTCGATGACGCCACTCTACCCGGGAGCCTCGTAACAATGAGTCACACATACCCCTCACCCACACACATACACACAAACACTTCGCAGCAGCAGCAGCAGCAGCGTTTGGCATCAGAACGCCCGCGTCAGGGCCCAGACATGAGCATCGCGCTGCGCGTCACAGATAACACCATGCGCATCAAAGCGCATCATCCGCTGTCTGTCCTGTCACAACTCTGACACTGGCGCGTGACAGTGACAGTTATGCAAAACGCCAATGACATGGTGGGTTCCGCTCGACCGAAACGGCATGAATATTAACTTAGCATACAAATGGGGAGGAAAAGGGTTCATCGAACTTAACTACGCTAAACTACGCATCTAACTACGCACGTCATTTTAACTACGCATCGAGACTTAACTACGGGTGGTACCGGGACTAAACCACAGGGGGACGGAGGACATGTCCCCAATTTCTTTGGACGTTTAACGTTACGCCTATGGGCGTTGCATGGAAAGAATCGATTAAAAAATGCCTCTGCCCCCCCCCCCTCTTCATTTGCGGAACGTGGCGGAACTCTTGTAGTTACCTACAAATGTCAACAAGTGACGCAGAGAGGACTAACGCATCTGGGCCTCACTTTTCCGTCCGTGACCAGTGACATCACACCAGAATCCGACATCCGTAATGACGTCATCGATGATTACGCGTCAATAGGCCATTACCTCGCATGGCACGGCGCTAACACCGCCCAAATGGCGGCCGAAACTCGATTCCAGCGTATTCTGGGCACGCCGCCCACGCAGCTGGCGGGGAGACGAGACACTGGTACGCGCTAGGAGCGTCGCCGCCGCGCCGGGAGCATCGTCACCGCGCAAGGAACGTCGCCGCCGCGCCGGGACCGTTACCAACGCGCCGCAACAAGTCCCGGCCGTCTGTGCGGCGACGGCTCCAATCAAACGCCGCTCTGTCGCCGATCGATAACGTCTGGCGCGGCTACGAATAGGATGACTGTTCAGCCTGACCAGTCAGTCCGGATAGGATGACTATCTCAGGCCTGGCCCAAGGTGTAGGCCAGATAGATTGGGTGCGTTCAGCCTGCCAGTCAGGTCCAGATAAGGGATGACTATTAAGCCTAGCCAGCTCAGGGCCGGATTTTAGGATGGTGTTGGTCAGCCTACTGCCAAGTTCAGGCCAGATAGTGATGGTGTTCAGCCTGCCAGTCAGGCCGGATAGGATGGGGTTCGCGCCTCTCATCGGCCAATAGCATAAGGCTGCAGTCAAAAGCCTGCCAGTCAGGCCAAGATTTAGGATGGGTGCGTCAGCCTACCATCCAGGCCGGATAGCGATGGGTATTTCAAGCCTGCGCAGTCAGCCGCTGAGTGTTTAGGATGCGGTGTTTCAGCCTGCAGTCAGGCCAGATAGCGATAAGCGTTCAGCCTGCCAGTCAGCCGGATTGAGGTGTTCAGCCTGCCAGTCAGGCCGGATAGGATGGGTGTTCAGCCTGCCAGTCAGGCCGGATAGGATGGGTGTTCAGACTGCCAGCCAGGCCAGTGCAGACGGCTGGTGGTGGTGAGGTACTGAGAATCATAGCGCGATGCCCTATCGAGCAAATGCCTTGCGTCGCGATTTGCTCGACGCAAGGCTAGCCGGAAGAAAACAGACGTTCATCTGATAACTGGCGGCGGCATAATGGCAGATCGAAATAAGCCTTTCGCACATTCACCGAAACAAAAACGGAACCTCAGCTTAAACAACTCGAAAAACAGTCAAAATGTATTAATGCCACCGCTCTCATTAAGATAACCGTGGTCGTTTGGGATAACTCCCTTTTTGGCCATATCCAGTAGTCATCTGAACTCCTGGCGTTGCAGTAGGTTAGGTACGGGTCGGACTGATAGCCCAGCACACCAAGCGGCCACCGACGGCCGCGACGCACACGCGGGCCTCATCGATTTCAATATCCAACCGTCACCGACGACGCCACGCACCGACAATGGCGATCACGCAGGAGCGGCGGCCGGCGACGCGGCAGGCGGCAGGCGGCAGGCGGCAGGCGGCAGGCGGCAGGCGGCAAGAAGGTGGCATGCAGCCTGTACTCGATACCCAGGCGACCAATGACGCGTTCATATAGGTTAGGCAACGAACCGGCAGTGAAAGGCGCCAGGCCTGAGACTCCCGGGCTCGGCAGGCCGTCTACAAATGCAATTTTAAGGATAAATCGTTCATCAATGCATTTTGAGGATGGACGGAAATGATGGATCGAATGGTAGATGAAAGACACAAAGAACAATATCCGCCAGCAAAGGGCTCTGTTCCCAGAAATCCGTTCAATAAAAGGCTCGGACTAAACTTATTCACAAACGCAGGGGAGAGTTGCTTGGCGTAGCTGGTCAAGCCTTTCTCAATTCTCATAAACACTTCAGAAGAACATTCTGAATTCAGCCGGCGTCCCACGTATCCAAATATACTCTCTGAGCCCGTCGAACTCAATAGACTTCAGAGACCCAATCCCCACGTGACCTTGGAGCGGTTCGACTGCAGAGCGCGGGGTGAGTCCATCATATCTCAGCACCACTGACGTCACAGGTGCACGGCTTAGCTAGTCGGCTGTCTCCGCTATTTTCAGCGCTCCAGCCGGACAGTCCCGTTATCGCTACACAACTAACGCGGCGCCGACGCCGACGCCACAATTATGGCGCTCCGACTCCCTTTGTTTCCAGCCACGGACGACCAGCGTCGTCCCTCCAGCGACTCGACAGTCGACAATCAGACGCCGCTGGCCGGGGCGGCAGCGCTTGGCGAGTCACTCGGGGGCGCCGCAGCTCGTGCAGGAGCACCATCGACCACTCAATGGCGCACTCAAACAGTTCGGAGCGCGTAACGCCATCATGCTCAAATAAAAAATTCAGTGTTCATTCGGCCGCGGCCCTCACGTGCCACGTACCGGCCACAGCGCGTGCCGCGTGTCACGCCACGAGCGTGCAGCCGCCACGTGGCAGTAGGAGCGTCGCGGCGGTCGACTCGGCGCGAGATGACAGCACCTCCAGCCAGACGGGTAACATGCGGGCACTTAACGTGGCGGCCTGTGAGCTGAACGCCGCTCGACACACTGGCAGGCCGTGAAGATGGATCGGATCGGCCTGCCAAGCCGGGGAGGCGGCAGACTGGTCATTGATTCCACTTTTTTTTTGGAAGGATTCAATCACGATTCATTTGGGAACATGAATGATTCAGTCACCGTTTGATTCATGGATAACCATTTTGAAGAAGACAAAATCTTCCCGATGCAAGGAATCAAAACATTTGTGATCAAATCACGTTTGATTCACCATTGAAATAGCATTGCGCAGTCTGTTTGATTCAAACAACCTTGTTTCAATGCTGGTTTTGATTCAATCATGATTCATGAATAACAAATATGGTGGTGAATCGGTTCTTCTTTGATTTCAGGTATTTTGATTGAACGATTCCAATCGATCCAATCAGAGTCGAATCAAAATCCAGTCGGGTAGAAGGGGTGCCGTACAAGTCCAGACCGACTTTAGATCGGCTCGTTCACCACGTGTTGACATGCAGCTCTCAACATGACCAGCAATGAAGCCATTCACGATGATTATTGTTTATTGGGGTTTAAGGGTGCCACAAGTACCTACATGGTTATGTGGCGCCCATGGGATAGAGCCATTCAGATCGCATGTCTCTGTCCCACAACATTATACTCAGACCACTGTGAGAACACCCGATCAGGTCAGGTCAGGTCAGGTCAGGTCAATGTCAGGTCAGGCCAGGCCAGGTCAGGTCAGGTCAGGCCAGGTCAGGCCAGGTCCAGGCCAGGTCAGGCCAGGTCAGGCCAGGCCAGGTCAGGTCAGGTCAGGTCAGGTCAGGTCAGGCCAGGTCAGGCCAGGTCAGCGGTCCAGGTAGGTCCAGGTTCAGCGTCCAGGTCAGTCCAGCGGTCAGGTCCAGGTTCCAGGTCAGGTCCAGGCAGTGTCCAGGCTCAGGTCCAGGTCAGGTTCCAGTCGTCAGGTCCAGGTCAGGTCCAGGTCAGGTCCAGGTCAGGTCCAGGTCAGGTCCAGGTCAGGTCCAAGTCAGGTCCAGGTCCAGGTCAGGTCCAGGCCAGGTCAGACCAGGTCAGGCCAGGTCAGGCCAGGTCAGGCCAGGTCAGGTCAGGCTAGATCAGACCAGGTCAGGTCCAAAGTCAGGTCTAAAGTCAGGTCCAAAGTCAGGTCCAGGTCAGGTCCAGGTCAGGTCCAGGTCAGGTCCAGGTCAGGTCCAGGTCAGGTCCAGGTCAGGTCACTCGAGCACGTAACTACAAAGCGGAACCTCCCATAGAACTGTGCTGCGTATCGCCTCACTGCGCCACAGTTGCGCCCTTTGCGTAGTGTGCCACCGCAGAGCGTAGATGTGAACACCGCTGTTCTGATCATGGATGCCGCAGGAAGCAGCCCGTCACAAAAACAGAGCTCCCCCTACGCCACCGGGAGGGCAGCTGTAATTCCAGACGCCCCTCCCCCTGATGGGGAAGACAGGCGTGAAATCGGCGTTCGCCTGGCTGTCAGCGCCAACACGCAATGCACGCACCCTTCCCTCGCCACACCACCCCTCCCCGTTCCTCCTTCCCATTCCCCGTCACATCGCCCCACATCGCGAGTTAAGCCAGCCAGGTGAGAAATCAGCTAATCCTGGCCACCAAATCCGGACTTTTCTGGTGTGAAGCAAAAAGGAAAACGATAGTTATATCAGCCAGCAGAGGCGTAACAGGTCTGCTAATAGCGTCAGACAAAAACACCATCCACTCAGACTCAAATCAACCGCTGCGAAATAAGCACCACTCACAAAGATAATCACGCGTAATTATTCAGGACAATTTCCGCGCTGACAGTGCTCTGTGCTGGAAGATTATTTCGTTATTTAATATTAAACATGAAATCGAGCTGTTATCCTGAATAACGACGAAATATGGACTATGATCAGCCAGCACTTACTGCCAAAAGTCGAATCATGTTTGACCGCAGTGCCTTTGATCGCAGAGGTCGTAAAGCTGATCCGTTTCACGTATCGACCTGCACGGTCGATAGCATACCAGCTACAGTTCCGTGCAGTAGATATGACTAGTCGTGTCAGCTCCATGAAACCAGCCCCGGGCAAAATACAGAACAGCAACAGCCTGCAGTGGCCAGACATTGGGTCAAAGTGACCTGGTAACGACACGTTACCCGGCTAGTAACGACACGTGACCCGGCTGGTAACGACACGTGACCTGGCTAGTAACGACACGTGACCTGGCTAGTAACGACAGGTAAACCGACCGCGCGGTACGCCGCCGTCACAGCCCGGTTCCGTGACAAGTCACTCAGCAGATCACGTGATTCACACGTCACTCAGGTCACGTGGCGTTCCAGGCAGGTCACGTGATGTTCCAGGCAGGTCACGTGATATGTCAACGGCACTGACCTAGGAAACTCCATCGCCGGTGTGACGTGCGGGAACGGTGCGGGAGCGGGGACCGTCTCGCCACGCCATGACGTCACGGTATGACGTAACGATATGATGTTATGACGTCACGTGACGTCGGCGTTATCCTGCCGGGGGCTGCTTTGTTTTGTGCAAAAAGTAACGGCGTGTTCGGGTGGCGAGAGGTCGACGCATGGGGAGAGCTCACGTCTTAGAGTGGCCATGCAGCCGGTGTTTGGGACTTGGGTGATGGCTGGTATGTTACTACAAGGAAAAACAAAATTACTAAGTGTAAAATAAATAAGATTGAATAATCAGCCGTCTAAAAAAAAAACGATGGTTATGTGAATAACGCAAGCGATGAGACAATCTCAACAGTTAACAAGTCATCTTCAAAAAGTATTTTAACGAATGTCATGCATTGTTGTATTGCATAAGGAAACAGCGACTTATCCCACTGGGATGACGGTGCATTTGTTAGCATCACCCTCCAAATAAACCTCAGCGTCCCGGCGGGGCGACCACCGGCTCCAGCCTGATCCCGCCGGGACAGTCGGCAGGTAACACCTCTCCAGCTGCAGCCGGCTCCTCTGCCAAATCCCCACTCCGCAGCCCCTCCACACCTGCCGGCAGCAGCACGTGCAGCACGTGCAGCACGTGCGGAGTCGGCCGCACCCATTCCGGCGGCCGTCAGGGTCCCATCCCACACGGCTGCAGACTCACAGAGTGCAGACTCACGGCACCCACCGGGCCCAAACCGGCAGCTCGCAACGGGTCGTGATTTGCACCGCAGCTGGCACGGTCGTGACAGGACTACATCGCGGCACTACACAGCTCCGCTTCCCTGTGACGTCACAGTGAAGCGGAGCTGTGACGTCACAGTGGAGCGGAGCTGCGACACGGCACGTCAAGTGACGAGATTCACCAGACCGGTGCACTGCGAGAGCCACACACTCGTGCCTTCTCCTTCTGTACAACTATTTGCGAGAGACTGCTTCGAATCCATTCCCGCACACCGAGCCCTGCTGAGTGCCACTACACCAACTGGCTGTGATACTCAGCCTGACAATATGTCGCGACATCAGGTTCGCGCAACCAATCCGTTTACCTGGAGTGATTGGATTGATATTGCAATTTTTCAGACGAGAGAGGCTACCAATAGAATTGCGGCGGCCACCGGGGACGGCACGGCACGGGACAGACCGAGTCGGTCGATGGATATTATTTCCGCACTGTTTCCGTGTTGCGGAAATGATCCAATACAGTGTCGACCCGCGTGCTGAACCGTCCGCGGCCGTCCACTGACAGCGATCAATGAGTGGCACGAGCGGACCGAGCGGACAGGCACTGCGTACTGGACAGAGGCCGGTACACACTGTCAGTCCCGCTGACCTGACCGGCAACAAGGGACCGGGACCGAGCAGGCACTGTGCACTGGACAGAGGCCGGTACACACTGTCAGTCCCGCTGACCTGACCGGCAATCAAGAGGGACCGGGAAGCCGAGGCAGGCCACCGCGCACTGGACAGAGGCGGTACCACACTGTCAGTCCGCTGACCTGCACCGGCAACAGGGGACCGAAGCAGGCACTGTGCACTGGACAGAGGCCGGTACACAACTGTCAGTCCGCCTGACCTGGACCGGCCAGCAGGACCCGGACCGGAGCCAGAGTCCACTGCAACACTGGACAGAGGCCCGGTACACAACTGTCAGTCTCGCTGACCTGACCGGCAATCAGGCGGACCGGGGACCGGGCAGGCCACTGCGCACTGCGACAAAGGCGGTACACACTGTCAGTTCCCGCTGACCTGGCCGCGCAGCAGGGGACCGGGACCGGGCAGGCACTGACTGCACTGCGACAAGAGGGCCGCGTACACACTGTCAGTCCCGCTGACGCTGACCGCGGCAACAGGGACCGGACCGAGCAGGCACTGCGCCACTGAACAAAGGCCAGGTACACACTGTCGAGTCTCGCTGACCTGACCGGGCAACAGGCGCGACCGGGACTGAGCAGCGGGCATCCAACGTGGCACACTGGCACAGGAAGGCCGGTACACACTGTCAGTCCCGCTGACCTGAACCGGCAACAGGGGACCGGCGACCTCAGCAGGCAACTTGCACACTGCGACAGAGGCCGGTACACACTGTCAGTCCCGCTGACGCTGACCGGTTCAGCAGGGGACCGGGACGAGCAGGGCACTGTAGCACTGGAACAGAGGCCTGGTACACACTGTCAGTCCCGACTGGACCTGACCGCAACAGGGGACCGGGACCGAGCACGGCACTGTGCACTGGACAGAGGCCCGGTACACACCTGCTCCAGTCCCGCCTGACCTGACCGGGGCAACAGGGGTGACCGGGACCGAGCAGGCACTGCGCACTGGACAGAGGCCGGTACACACTGTCAGTCCCGCTGACCTGACCGGCAGCAGGGGACCAGGACTGAGCTCTGCGGCGCGTGCTGGCCGACGGTCGTCTCAGGAGACCCCAGGGCGTGACATGATCACAGCGGACAGCTGGCGGCATGTCCTACACGGAAACTTCCATAGAACCACCGGGGATCTGCACTTTAAGTGAAGTCCACTCCCAGCTCCAGAACTGGCTTCCGCATATGGGATTAGAGTGTCACATTCAGAGAGAAGGCAAAGGGGTGGATCAGAAGGCTTCAGAAAAACGTCCCGGCTTACACAAAACACCGTCCGGGTTAAGTGATGGATGTGTTCACTCCATAACTACCCTGTCTATCCAGTCGGAAAGACCCGCTCGCAAATCGGCCACAAAAAGGGGCGGAAACTCTTGTCAACGGAACGCGTGGCTCGGCGGGGGGCGAAGAAGAAGAGTCGGTCTGCGAGCTCGTGTCTTGCGCTCGGCAGTTCCTCACGCTGCGCCCCATTCCGGTCAGCGCTAATATCGAAAGTGGTCGGCGATTTGGCCGTCTGGCTGCTCGCACCCTCCCGGCGGGGCCGTTCCCCTGAAATATATCCCGACGACGCGCCACATCCTCGTTCATTTGCCCACGCCGACGCAAAAAACGACGCTGTCGACGACGACGAAGGGCCTCCGGTCGAGCGTCCCACCGACGCTGCCGCCGCAGGCGACTTATCGGTTGGTTGGGTAATGAGATGTAACGAGGAATGGTGCAGAAAAAATCCACCAGAACGTCGCAGATATCGACGCCAGCGCCAATCAGCGGAGCGATAAGCATGCGCCGCGTCCGTCGTTGGCCGGCGAAAAAATGTCCAGTAATGAGACGCCTAACGGCACTCGGGTAGGGCAAGTCATCCAAACGCAACATCGACGTGTTCGCTACACAATTAGAGTGGAACAGAGGCGCGTCGCCGCCGACACGGCTCTATCAACGCGACGATTCGACGTCAACACATCGCACAGCGGCGGCCGACAGCGCCGACGAGCTCCGGCAGCAGCGGCGCCGACAGCGTCAACAACAGCCTCGCCTCGGCCGCACTTCTTGGGGCGTGTCAGTCGGCAGATCAGGCGATCAGCGCCTCCTATATCCTTCAGCTAATTACTGCGTGCTGAACGGCGGTCCAGCACGCCTCCCCCAGTCCCCCCAAACACCTCTCCCCCTTACCCGTCACACAAACAGACAGCGGGGCTTGCGACCGCAGACGGCAGGCAGGCGGTCCCACTGTCCCAGTCGACCCGGCCGCCAGTCTCTCCTGAATTTGTCCGCCCCTTTTTCGAGCGTGTCTAACTCGGGCTGACATTGCCGTTATTCCGGGCGGCAGCAGAGCTGGTCACGTGATCTCCCCAGGGGAAGGCTTTATGGCGCGTGTCGCGCGCCGCGATGTGGCTTGTGGCGTGCGCTATTTGGCGACAGATGGCCTGAGACAATGGTGACGCTAATGAGACACATCTGAAGCGGCGCCAGCGCGTCGCGCCGCGCCACAGTGGCAGTAATGATTTCTCAGTCGGGTGACGGTGGCTCCCGCGGACGGGTGTGTTGGGTCGGACAAATGGCGAGAGGCTCGGACTTAGAGGCGGCGCCAGCCCACCCGAGTAGAAAAATGGCAGCGTCATTACTGAGACAGTCCAGCTTAGTTAATCTGGCCGAGTGTCTCGGGCTTGATTAAAATGCGACGACACGTCCCAAGGTAAGTATAGAGTTAACCACCAGCAACGGGCTCAACGGCACCGGTAATGGTATTTCCTTCAAGTCATCCTGACAAATTCTCAACGGAAATGATACCTGTATTTCAAAGTGGCATGCTTAAAGTTGATCAACTTTGCACTTTCATTTTACAAAAATGTGAATGGATATTGGCATTAATATCCTTGCAATCATATCACTGCATAGTGCATCAGCTAGTCTTCATTCAACCTGATGACAGGTTGTTTCAATACCACGGTACCTATAACCGACATATCTAACATTAGCATGATCCTTCGCAATGCAATAAATGGTAAAGGTACCTATCTATTTTATAACAGCATTGGCAGTTGCTTCAACAAGAAACACAAGCCATTCCAGCAAAAACAATCGAGAAAAATATCAAATCACAAGGCGCATTTCAGCTCAGGATAACGTGCCAAAACCAGACTGTAGCGGGGAAACATGTGTTCAGCTATCATCGACAACAGCCGGGCATCAGACACGGCCAGCGCCTCCTCGTGATCCTGTTTGTTTGGACAGTGAAATCGAGAGCAGCGAGCTACGGCAGCTGAACAAACGAGGAGACTCCGACGGGTCAGACAGGAACGATTAGGACAGGAGGGAACGGGCCGGGACAGGAGGGAACGGGCCGAGACAGGAACACGATCCGTCAAACCTGCGGACCGTGAAGTCCATTTGTCCGGCCAGCGCCGCGTCCACTCCAGACAACAGGAGAAAAATAGCCGGCCGACAGGGCAGGCCACTGAGCAGACTGTCGGTGCAACCACTCTCTGATCAGGCAGCGTTCTAGCCTGTTTGGAGTTGTCACTGATGCCGCCACCTGTTGGTGTACTCGGTCACTGATGTTCTATGTTCTATTAGTGCGGAGAATCGGTGGTGTAAGGTGTTAATATATCCGTTTAGCCAGCCACTGCTGGAATTATGAACGATCAAGACACCTGATACGCTTATCAATTATATAAGCGATGTTTGACGTGTTCTTGAGCAGCCACAACAGCGCTTCTTTCAATTTATGTTTATAATTTCTTATCCTTCTCGTCTACGCTGTAAAACCACTGTTTCAAACGTAACCGTTCTCTTTTGTATTGCGCACAATTTGATGTATTATGAAGTGCCTTTTTCATTAATAATTGTTTGGCCCAGTACAAGTGGGCGGAGTGGAAATACATCATCCACAAATTGCATTACGTCCCAGGGGAAATAATTAAAATTAATAATTTGCTTCCATCGGAGTCAACAACCGGTAACTAAACTGTGAAATCAATCTCGCCCGCCTCGCGCACGTGCTGGTATGGGTGAACAGTTTGAAAAACGACCTGATGAAGACCAGTGAGGCCACGCTGGTGCGAGCTACCGAGCTCCAGGCGGATGACGGCAATCTAGACGTCTGACCTAGCATTATCAAACGTCGAAACTGCCAATACACACGAGCACAGGGGCACAATGAAGGCCGGTATCGGATGAACGGGCGATGGCACGGCCGAAGCTCTGTCGACACAGATAATCAAATGTGTTCGGCAGCATCAGAGACAGCTTTCAATAACACGACACGACACGATGGCAAAACGACGCATAGTCGCCACCGATCCGACGACACCGTGAGCCCGCGACGTTCTGGGCTGATAATATAAACGTGTCTGTGGGAAGGTTTTTATTGGGGGTGGGGGGGGGGTAGGGGGGGGGGGGGTCGAGGAGTGTTGCTTTGGATTTGCGTCGGATGGATGATATGTTGATATTCGTGTAGCACTGATTGACTGTTTGTTGCTTTAGCTTTTGGCACAGGGTATCAACGTCAAAGACAGGATCACGCAACGTGATCACTCTCCACACTGATTCTCCTGAACTCTGAACTCTGACTCTCCGGATAAATCTCGTAAAACGCAGCACGTCATAACAGTTCACCGCCTGATTCCCGTTTAAGATCCTAATACCTGAGAATCCAGGAATATGTCATGAATCATGACAATTGATAAGACATGTCCACTGGTCAGTAGTTAATATGATCAGTCATAGCTGTCTATACATAGTCGCAGGTTGAACTCGAGGTTAGCATGCCATGATTGTCGTATAATGTTCATTTTCAAGGCCAGATGACGAGCAATTGCAGCCCCTCATCCTCAGTTCAGTGAAGTCGGCATTAGTTTCCCTTCCTTGGAGCCGCTTCTACAGCTCATCCCGCCCCGGCACGCTGTCTGTCTGTCTGTCTGGCTGTCTGTCTGCCTGGCTGTCTGTCTGCTGCCTGGCTGTCTGTCTGCTGCCTGGCTGTCTGTCTGCTGCCTGGCTGTCTGTCTGCCTGTCTGCCTGCTCTGCCTGTCTGCACTGTCTGCCTTGTCTGCTGTCTGCCTGTTCCCCTGTCTGCCTGTCTGCCTGTCATGCCTGTCTGCCTGTCTGCTGTCTGCCTTCTGCCTGTCTGCCTGATCTGCCTGTCTGCCTGTCTGCCTGTTGCCTGTTCTGCCTGTCTGCCTGTCTGCTGTCTGCCTGTCTCCTGCTGACCTGTCTGCCTGTCTGCCTGTCTGCTGTCTGCCTGTCTGGCCTGTCTGCCTGTCTGCCTGTCTGCCTGTCTGCCTGTCTGCCTGTCTGCCTGTCTGCCTTCTGCCTGTCTGCCTGTCTGCCTGTCCTGCCTGTCTGCCTGTCTGCCTGTCTGCCTGTCCGCCTGTCTGCCTGTTCTGGTCTGTCTGTCAGCAGTCGATCTCAGCGGCGAATCACCGCCGGGCGCAGCAGACACCCGGCGCCGGGAGTGGCTCGTTTGCCGGGGACGAGCCACCGGGGAGCGACAGCAGAACTGGTGACGGCCCACCGACGTCGGACCAACACTCGATCGCGCCACGTATACAGAGGCCCGTCAGCGAACGCAACACGTTTACAGAGGTCCGTCAGCGATCGTACCACGTCTACAGAGGTTCGTGTGTGTGGATCGCGGGCTGTGGTTCGTGTTCCGGTGTTGTGTCTGGGGTGTGTGGTTTTGTGTTTGGGTATCCGGCTGTGTTGTCCGTGCGCTGTCAGTCTAGGCGTTGGCTCTGTCAGTCCCGTCGTGTGTTCGCGGGTCCGCGGTGTCTCTCCCGGGCGTCAGCGGTCCGTACACCCGTATACGTGGTGTCGGTGTCGTTCGACGTCAGCCGTGTTCACCGTCAGCGGTCTCATGCGGCTGGGTGCGGGTCGTCGTCGTCGATTCGGGTTCAGTCCAGAGGCTCGCGTCCGGGCCGTCAGCCTGGTCGTCATGCTAGCGCGCCCGTCCAGGCCTGTAGCCGTTACGGTCACAGCGCTCGTACCGTCTCGGGTCCCGCCCGCGATCGTCCGCTTCCGGTCCGTCACGCGTCGTTCCAGTCAGTCTACAGAGGTCCGTCAGCGGCACCTGTTTACAAAGCGGTCCATCAGCGCGCCGCCTCTGCACGCGAGCCCTACGCCCGGTTCAAGCTCCCGGCCCTTACGCTGCCACGCTGGCGGTGGATGAGCCCTAGGCGGCACGCCGTGTCTGGACATGTGAGATATTGCTACGCACCGATCCGCGAATATCGCGGTCAATCCAGGTCATATGGAGCGGTCGAGCTGGGGCCGGATCAACTTTTGATCACCGAGCACTGCTCCGCCTCCGTGCCGATCGCCGTCAACGTTTAGAGATGGACAAAACTACTATTAGCTCGGACGTTAGCCGTGCTGGTACTTGCGTGACTGCTTCGGCTGTTTTCTTGCCCGGAAGACGGAAGGTCAAGAACCCGTATTGGGCCTGTCAGCGCTGGACATTGTCCCATCTGTTACTTAACGACTCAGCCCTTCGTGACTGAGGCAATGTACATCAGACTTTAATTTATGAACGTGAAGTCAATACCGCTGTGACTGACCATCTATTTAGAGACTATGTTGACCAGTATTGTTTAATAATCAGTGACACTGTGACATTATAGAAGCTCGTATCCAAGTGCCAGTGCCGTCACATCTTAATCAGTGCCCAGTAGTCACAACGTTATTGTTCCAAGTGACGGTGACGTCAGATGTGGTTGACGTCAGACAGCCGATGGCCGTGTGCCGCCGGAGGCCGGCTTGTGACGTCACGTAGTCGCGACTCACCTATGCCGCGGCCACGCGCCGTAACGGGCGGCCGGCGCTGGATTACTCAGCCATATTTTGCCATAGCCGCGTTGTGCATTTCCGGTGTCTGCGGGGCCAACTCTGAATAGATGGTCCAGCCGGGCCCGGAGACGCCATAAAATGTTCAAGGCTGCGTTTATCTAGGTATCAGCCGGCCGGCGGCGGCCGGCGAAGCCGAGCTCAGCACGGGACCGGCCGCTGGACCAAGATGTCTTTCGACGGATCTAATCAAACCCCGGGACTGCCCTTGATTAGTCGTCAATAAAGGTTCGGGCCGCCCAGCTGCCGGAACAGACCCCTTAACAATTTTCAGCATGATGAATATAGCGGTGACACGGGACTTTGAAAGGGAACATTCCAATATATGAAACAGGTTTGCATGGCTACAAATTTTTCTTTCAGTGGCGTGACCTATCGATATAGTGAAGGCGCTGATGGGGAGAACAGCTGGGACACCAATCGAGTTCGGGAGTATAATTTATGATGTGGTTGCTGGGGAACGCAATAAAACCAACAATCAATAATAATATAGCATCTAATACTAATATCAGTTAATGTTTCGAGCAGCGCTGTACAACGCCGGTCGACTGAGGTTTTATCCTGAAGGCTCGGCCGTGCTGCGCCAGTGGCGGATCTACTTACGGTTGGAAAAAAGGGCGCATAGGGCCAATTTTCCCACACACCTCAAAAAACATGCTGTACGAAATTGGCCGCAACATATAGTCACATTTCCTGATGAATTAAGCGCACATCCCGAGACGTAAGAGCAGGCCTTTTAATAAAGCTTTTCCCTGTAAGATCAAATGCCAATCAACTTTAAACATTGAGCAGAGGCGAATCCACGCTGAAACTAGAACTTTTCAAGAAAAACGTAGCAACAGCATGGCCATTTCTTTGGCATCCCCCATTTCCCGTTCTGCATCCGTTTCTGGGCTCGTGCATGTCAGTCGGCCATTTCTCGGCGTCAGCTCGGGGCGGCCCGGACATGTCGCGGAGCTGCGGCTGGCGGCGGCGTCTCGGCAGCTCCTCTCCAGTTTTATTGCCGAGAACGGAGCCGCCTCCACCGCCAACAAAAACACTGTGCCTCGCCATTCCAGCCGTCCTCGTGCCGTCTTGGCCTTCCTGCTCTCTCTCACATGATGAAACCACCGGAAATCCGACGCGGTGTAAAGGAAACACGCCGCTAAATCCCGCGGACTCGTAATGTCAGCGGACGGCAGCGGGGTGCCTGCGCAGGTTATTCAGCGGAATCTGTGTTGTGCTGTTGTTGCTGTTCAGAAGCGCATTCTGTCCAGCTTCCTGGATGTGCAGTGCAGCTGTGACTTTCGGGAACTGAGCAATCGGTGCATACATGCAATTAGTATTGACTAAGTCAATGCCAATAACCATTACAATGTCAATTATGCTTTTTTGTTAAATGTTTTTGCGATTAATTGACTGATTGACTTATTTTATTTACCAATATCGAGAGCTTCCTATCCAATATCTCAATTGAGCCCTACCGGTGGGCATGTATCAGCCAGGTCAACTCAACCTGGTGAGCTCAAATTCAATTAGGTATGAAGTGTCAACCCTAAATAGATGCATCGCTGTTAACAATACAACGTTCATACAGAGCTAAGACATGACATACGTGTGCCAGCAGCATTAAATTCAGAAGCTAGCGTCACGATGCGCTTGCATGGTATCCGACCACCACATGATCACGACTGTACACTCAGTGAGCCCCCTCCGTAGGGTAGGACGTGGTCACAACCCACCAGCTGAAGTCATCTCCTCCACAACATGGTACCGCACTCCAGCCCTACGTGAGAGTACTTCAGTCGCTGCTCATTTCGAGGCTGGTCAGCAATCATGCCCAAGCACTCCCTGTCGCTGAGCCAACAGAGGATCCAGCTCTCTGGCACGCCAACACACGGCGTGCTAGCCACCGCAGCCACCGCAGCCGGCCAAACCATCTTCAGCTCTCTGGCACGCCAACACACGGCGTGCTAGCCACCGCAGCCGGCGAAACCATCGGCAGAGCTAACCTCTGGCACTCGGCGCCACTCGGCGGATGTCGGTAGTGATGCTTTCTCAAGCAATATATCAATGTTTTGCATCATTAGTGATTGCATCATTGAGATTGAATATTTGTGGTCCCGCCGCTTGTTCAGAAACTCGCAGAACAAACGTTCGCGTTTCCCTGTAAGTCGTGGATTCCACCGCCGTACACTGCTCGATTCAGCTCCATGACACAGACTCGAGGTGGCGGTGGCGTGGCATAGTGAGTCTGTCGCGCGACAGTACCTATTTACCGCCGGCGGTGGGGTAATGGCGTACCACCCGCCGCGCCGGTCGGAGCCACGAGGCGGACCAACTCTCCGCACCACTGCTGGGGAGAGACTAACCTGCGGAGACCCCCGGAGAGTCCCACGTTTTAGCGACCTGTCATACTTAGATTGACATATAAAATCAGTCAAAATATAGATATTGTCTTGAAATTTGTTTTGGGCATCGTCCATATTTTATTTTCGTATAAATCTTCAAATTTTTAATGTTCGAAAATTTTGGTTTTGAGGATCTATCTTCCATTTAGTTTTCATCACAAAATCTAAACTTTTTTTCTTTTTTAATTGGAAGAGATATTGAGAAAAAAAATCAAGTATGGACGATGCTCAAACCGAATTTCAAAGCAATATCTATATTTGTATTTATATGTCTCCATAAGTATGATGGTCACTAATACGTGTTTCAACCATTCTAGAAACGCCCCCGGGACTGGCGTGGGGGGGGGGGTGATATACGGAGGGAGACCAGCGGGCAGCCCACTCGGCCGCGGTAGGTGCCCGCTCTGCCGCAGGAGGCAGCCCGCCAGCAGGAGGGGACGGTGATGGAACGAGGGTAGAACGGCGCGGTAAAGACCACTTCCACGCCAGCCGACGAATTTATCACGCCGATAATCGCTTCTAATAATGGCCCAATAGCCCCAGGATGACAATTTATTGGCATACGCAACTACTCAGATCACACACGAGTCGTGGATACGGCACTGAAAGCATTGAGTGGGCCGTAAAAATCTGACAGCAGAAAGAGTCGCGGCTCGCCCAATGGTAACGAACGTTCAGAGGAGCTAATTTATCTCCTTTAATTGGATAGTCAAAGATGATTATTAAAGAAATCACTGATTTAGTACGTAAATAACTTTATTATATTACACTAAACGAATATCCGGGCTTCACGAATTGATAGCCACCACTCCTATTGTAAGATGAAAGGTGGGTGCTACGAAGCACCAGCTCTGACAATTTTCAATAACTCCACATTGCCTCGAGGGTTCCGCGTGGACAATCTCGAGCTGAAAATAGCGGCGTTTCCAGTTTTCTGAGATGCCACTCCGCACACGCGGCGCCTGTGTCATGCGTGGGCCGCCAGACCGCCCAGACGGCCGAAGCACATTGCTCGGTGAAGCGAGCAGCGCAGCGCCTCGCCTCGCCTCGCCAGACGGCCGAGTACTGAGTAGGCGTCTGGCAAATCCAAACTAATGGTATGCATATTGCAGCGCAGGCGGCCCGGCTGCCAGTCATGGCGGTCTGAAGCGCTGCCGGCGATACCGCGCCCCGGTGCCGAGCAGGCAGACACGGCGCACCGGCGGTCATCAGTGGCGCGGCCGCGCCGGGATGGCCGCCGCCGCCGCGCCAGGCTCGCCGCGGTCTACCCGGCGGCACACACGGCCTGCGCGGCCCGTGTGTGTCCGCCTGTCTGTGAGGCTGGGCTGGGTCTGTGTGGCTGTGCTGGGGGTCTGTAATCTGTATGGCTGTGTTGGGGTATGTGTGGGTGTGACTGTGCCGGGTATATGCGGCTGTGGCTGTGGCTGTATGGCTGTGTTGGGGTCTGTATGGCTGTGTTGGAGTCTGTATGGCTGTGTTGGGGTCTGTGTGGCTGTGTTGGGGTCTGTATGGCTATGTTGGGGTCTGTGTGGCTGTGCCGGGTATATGCGGCTGTGGTTGTGGCTGTATGGCTGTGTTGGGGTCTGTGCAGCCACGCCAGCCGCGCTGTACTTCTTCTGAGCCGCGCAATCAGATGGCTTCAGCGGTAGTCTCTGGTCTGTGGAGGCAGAGCGGTGCACACATATATCTGTCACCGTTTCGCCGGCATCACTCTGCAACGCTTCATATGGTCAAAGACCCCGCAACGCGCGCTGTAGGCTGTAGCTCAAAGGCTCAAAGGAGTCATAGACTCATATTGCGCTCAGAAGAGGAAGTACTTGCAGGCCTATGACGCAGCAGAGTTCGACTAAAGAGCAAGCGTTAACTTTAGGAAGGAAGTGAACAGCTAATCCCACTAGATCACGCCCTCCGAGCCCATTTACGGGAGGGAGATTTTGTTGCATATAGAGCGAGCGTGGTGTTCTCGGACACCTAAACCAGATCTTGATCATTCATATTACCAAGTTGCTTAACAAAAGCTGAACGCATAAGCGAATACAATAAACCAGTTTTACTTTTAGTAAAACTGGTTTAGTTTAGTTTTACTTTTATAATGGCCGCGGTAAGGTGAGAGCCAAGGATTGTTCACGCCTTCTTAAAGCCTTGCTCGAGGGATTGGTCCGAGCCAGGCGAGGCGTGATGCCGGTCCAGGTGACCTCGGGAGGGGAGGGAGGGGAGGGAGGGGAGGGAGGGGAGGGAGGGAGGGGGGGAGGAGGGAGGGGAGGGAGGGGAGGGAGTGGAGGGGGGGAGGGAGGGGAGGGAGGGAGGGAGGGGAGGGAGGGCGGGAGGGAGGGGAGGGAGGGGAGGGGGGAGGGAGGGGAGGGAGGGGAGGGAGGGGAGGGAAGAGCGGTGACTGTGCAGCCTCACCCAGCAGATATACCAGACTGCAGGTATCGAATCCCGATCATAACTCACACCTACACCCAACTCCAGTCCGACTCCTACGACCCTTCTCCAAAGGTCACCAGGGACCACGCCGAGGTCATAAACTCACAACGGGCGGCAATCTGGCCAACAGCCAGACTAGCTCGGAAGCACGGCTTTTGAAGCTCAGCTGTGCTGGCTGGCCGTTCTGTGCGCAGATTTCTGCCTGAGCAGGGCGTGTGGAACAGAGTCGAACAGACTTCCCAGCGGCTCCCAGTCGCCGCGCTCTCGAGGGACACGTTCCACTTAGCGTGCTGACCGGAGCAGGAACGATGCGCGCACGGCATCGTACTCGAAAGGTCAGTCGCTGCCAGTGGCCGCCCCGTACGCGGGTCACGTGAGCCTGCGTCCCATGACGCTGCTCGGCGGCACTCCTCTACAGGACGGAGAGGGCTGCTCTGGGTCCAGCCACGGGTCAGAGCGAGCCGGGAGGTCGCCGCGTTCGGCCTGTAGCGCGGCCCGTGCCGGCTCAGAGCAGGGCCTCAGAGTGCGCTCTGTGCGGGCCCGTTACCCGCGGAGGGAAGTGAAAGGCCCACCCGTAACAGGGCAGGACAGGTGTCACTCTGCGTTGCCAAGTCGCCGCTGAGGTGGCTGATGTGGACGACGATAACGCACGTGACCCACACCGGACCGTGGGCGCAGTCACGTGACCCGCACCGGACCGCGGGCGCAGTCACGTGACCCACACCGGACCGCGGGCGCAGTCACGTGACTCGCACCGGACGCGGGCGCAGTCAGGGTTCCGTCAAGGGACAGTCAAAAGCGCTCGTTCGCACCTGATAATCGTCATTCTAACACGGTGTGTTATATTTCAGAGCTCGGATTAACGTAAGAAATGCTCGTAAGAAACATACGTCAACATGCTTGACCGTGGGTCGCCCTTGCTAAGTGACATCTCACACTAAGCGTTTGCAGGATATTATGAATATGCTCTCCGCCTTTACCCGAGATTTTTACGAACGGGACAGCAGATTAGCAAACAGACGTTTGCAGATAAGCCTATTACAATATTGAACGTCACTGTAATTGACAAGGAGCTGATTACACGGTGACAGCTACATAGCAATGGCGAGGATTAATCATTGATCCGTCCAATGATGACACAACTCGACGACACTGGCGGATCTAGGGAAGGGGGCATTCAGGGTCATGCCCCCGCAAAGGCATGAAGTGGCCCGTTTGCCCCCAAAAAAGATAGGCTTAGGCACCCATTGAAAACTATGGTGTGCAATAGCTTCCGTATCTAAGCAGCCATCTGCATGTCATACATTGTGTCGGGCGGGGGGGGGAAATCGAAGACGTCCGAGCAGGGCACAGAGTTGTATTGCGAGACTTCCCATACGGTGCTCGTGCGTACTGGCATGCTCATCAAGTTGTGTGATGGTCATTGGTCATGTAGGGGAGAAAAGTGAAACATGCCTATTTTTGGACGGATATCCATATAGCGTCCAAACAAATGTCATATTGATTTTTGCTCTAGATATATTTCCTATTATGATTAAATTTACAGGCAAATTTCAAGGTGACCTTATCCTTTTACCCGGCATTGACTGGGGTCTGATCTGACCACCATTGACTGGGGGGCGTTAAACGTCCCCTGGTTATCTTCCGAACTAATGATGAAGCGCAAAGCGGCATTCGAAAGCGCTTAACGAGACGAATCTTAAGCACGCTCACAAATTTCAAATTGAGGTAACATGTCAGGCATTGTTAAGTCAATTCTTTCCATGCTACGTCCATAGGCGTAATGTTATAATCCAGCAATGTTTGAGGGGCGCGTCCCACCGTACCGCCTATGGCGCCGCCCTTGAGCACATGACAATCAGATATATGACAACCAGAACACATGACCCGTAGCACCTATGTCACGGTCACTTATATCGCGATATGTTCCCTAAGGCATGAGCATTGAGCAACAGGATGCTGAATTGATTAACGGTGAACAACTGCACACATTAAATGCTAAGTAGGTATAATGGATGCTGAGCCTTGTTTGGGCAGTCTTATTCAACAAACGTTAGCCCTTTCAAATGTTTCTGTTACACCACACATGTGTATGGCTGGTGGGCAAGAAACTGGGCAATGGATCACGGACTGTAGTGATTACGATCACATGTCAGCTTTAAAGCGGCAGGCCTTGACGTCTGTTAAGGTCACACCGGACGTGGTGAGTAGAACGGTATCATCTGGGGTTTCCAAACTCCAGTCTATATGTGTATCTGGCTGTAAAGACCAGCATCGCCGCATTGGGACGATAAGATAAATGACAGCTGCAACTAAAGTAAAATATCATTTTGGAGTTACAGTCACTTTGAAAGGCTTTCAGCTGATAAATGCAAAAATAGACTCCTCCCAAAGATGAGTCAATAAGCACATCACCAGCAAATTGATGGGCCTGTCAAAGGCTAATACAAGCAATGGCATTTCCACAAAACTCACACAAATACAGATATTAGAATCCCGCAGCTTAACAAAACAGCTCGACAATAGAATACGGAACTTCACCGCTGAGGGCGACGCTGTGTTCGCCGGCAGAGAGACCTGCGGGGTCACACGGACTGGATTACGACGCACTCTTATCCCGTCTCCACCCTCCTTAATCACACTCCCCCGCTGGCCGTCACTGTTTATCGTCCATCTCCCCTGGGCCCTGAGAGCCGGCACATCTGATCAGGCAACCCGCAACAACCACGGCCGCAGCGTGCCCGGCACCATCTACAGGCGCGCGTTTTTGCTGAGGCAATTGGCCGCGGCTTGCCTCGTCACAGTTCATTACATTTCGCCGCAAACAAAGCAGGTTTATGAGCACTGACAAGCACTGCCAGTAAATGTGTAGGGAGAGGGTGGAATTATTATGAAAAACTCCCAGAGTCTGGTGGCGTTCACAAGCGGGGAACAAATCACTAGCCGTGTTCAGAGGAACTTAATTTCGTTTCCAGCCCTCCCTGCCCACATCGCCCTGAACATTACAAAGGTGTCGAAATTTGCCGCGCTGGAAACCTCCCATGTTCACCGTCCGTCCATTTCCAAACTAACCGCTACAGCCCCGCCCGACGCTGCGTTCCACAACGTCACCGGCCGGCGCTGAGCGAATTCAAATGAGAGACCACATTGCGTCCGCGCCTATTAGAATCGCCCAGAAACGCCTGGCTGGCGAGCCATTTCCAGTCCGCTCCACCGGGCTGGCCGGCGGAGTGGCGGAGTTACGGGACACCAACTGCAGTGGAACCGTCCGCCGCACACCTCCACCGGGCTGGCCGGCTAGTTACGGGACACCAACTGCAGTGGCACCGTCCGCCGCACACTGCACCCGTTAACCGACGGCGAACGCGTCCACGAGCACGCCACTGCGCTCTTTATCATCCAAACTTGACGCCCACCGCAGCCGACGACCAAATAGACGACATAGTTCTGCCGGAAACGGCAATTATCGTTAGCGGCGAGCCAATTATTGAGCGGGTTGCCGCCGGCGCGTCGGGCTGATACTGAGACAGTTCACGCGTACCGGCGGCGAAATACGGCGCGGCCGGCGGCATTATCGGCACTTCGTTCTGCGCGCTATCGCCTGGCTGATTTACGCAGTTGTTTGTTGGCGAGACTGGCGGCGCCTCGCCACGAAACGGCACGTAACGCCACGTCACGCCACAGCGGGTCACGGCGGCGAACGTCACGTCACGGCGGGGCATGACGCGTCACGGCGGGGCACGTCCAACCATCACAGTGGTTGACACACGCCCTCTGGCCACGGACGACCCGCCGCTGAGCTATCGTCATAGCTGTGCCCCCTCCTCCCCCAGCTGGGCGTCACAGCTGACAGCCGACTGGCGCGGTCTGAGACTGCGGGGGGAGACGCTGCTGTAGACACGTGTTGGCCGTCAGGCGACGATTTACCTGTCACAGGGGCGTCACGTCCCGCCCCGACGGCTCACCCAGGTGGCTCGCTACACCTGTGGCCGGCTGTTCCCGCCTCTTGCAGCGGTACAACTCCCGTGTCCCAGCCCGGACCAGCCACGGATCCAGCCCGGACCCAATCCCGGACCCACTCCCACGACTCGGTCCGTATCCAGCCTCATGGTCGTGGTCTGTAGCTCACCAAACCACAGCAGTGCGAGTCGAGGAACGCCAGGTATGGAGCCCTCGGGAGGGACAAGTGAACTCTCGCAAAGACAGTGAAGAGCCTGGTCGCCACAGACTACGGCCCTGATAAGAACAGAGATCTTGCGTCGCGAACGCACGAGACACCCACCCTGGCTGCTGTCGACACCAATCATAAGCGTCCGAGCATAAGACCCGCGTGACACCCGAGGAGAGCAGCCAGAGCTCCTCGATCAGGCCTCACCTACGCATGGCACGCAGTGAGCGATCGCCGCATGGCGCCGCCCCAAGCAAGCCAAGGCCCATATCCGGAACGACGCCGATATGCGCTGATAATCGAAACGAATATGGCGAATTCGTCATATTTGCCAGTTCGTTACCGGCCTCACACAGGGGTCCATTAGTATTTAATGCCGACGTCCGCCGCCGTCAAGCGGCACCCGCGGCCGCGCCCCCGCGTTAGAACAGATCAAGGTTCACCCCCCGGAGTGATGTGTGACGAGGGCGCGCGCGGAACGCGAAAGCTCGTAGGGAGAGAGCGGGGGCGCGCGGCGCGGCTGAGCGCGAAGCCGCGACACGCCGACGCCAGCGCGGCGGACACACAGCGGAAGTCGGATCTGCCATAGTTTGCGGGGTGGTAAAGACCCGTCCTTCCGCGTGCGTCTCGGATTGCATTCCAGGTCACGGCGTTCGTCGCATTGCGTTCCAGTAGAAGTCCGAGTCCCGGACGTTCTAACTGCGTTGCGGTTGCGTTCCCGGTCGCGGTTCCGCGGTCGCGTGTGCGCGAGTATTGCGTCTGCGGCTAGCATTCCAGTTGCGTTCCAGTTGCGATTCCGGCTTCGTTCCGGATTCGTCCGGCTTCGTTCCGGCTCAAGTTTCCCCACTCCCTATCGGACCGTTCCGGCCGGTTCCCAGTCCACACGGCCAGCCGGTCTGGGAGACGGTTAGCCCAGTTTCTCTGTACCGTCCCGTCCAGGCGTGTTAACTTGCGCGTAACCGGACAATGGCCGACGAGGACGGTATGCGCATGCGGACTGGTCCTGGAAGGGCAGACTCGGCGTGACGGCACTGAGAGGTCCAACGCCACTGTCATTGTCAAGGTGGCCTGGGTGAAGACGCCGTCAGCTCGACTGCGAACAATGTATAATGGCGCTTACCGTGTGGTGTGGGAGTGGGCCAAGGGAACTAAGGAAACAGCCCCCTGTACGAGCCACCTTGCAGAGTACCCAGATGCACCTGTAGAGTGTGAATGAGGACAAACGACATAACGCCTGTCATTCACTAGATGAAGATGTTTGTTAGTGTGACGAGCTACGTCTATTGGCACGCGGCTACGGGACGCATAATTATGCCGCACGTCCGCCGGCGTCAGCGGCACCCCGCGCCGCGCCGCCGTTAGAAACAGATCAAGGTCACCCCCGGATGATGTGTGACGAGGCCGCGCGCGGAACGCGACAATCGTGGCGCGGTGACGACGAGCCGCGACGCGACGCCAGCGCGGCGCCGGAAGTCGGATGCATAGTTTGCGGGTGGTAAATGACCCGTCCGTTCCGGTTGCGTTCTGGTTGCATTCCCGTCGCGTTTCGATTGCGTTCCAGTAGCGTTCCGATCGCGTTCTAACTGCGTTGCGGTTGCGTTCCGGTCGCGTTCCGGTCGCATTGCGGATGCGTCTCGGCTGCATTCCAGTTGCGTTCCAGTTGCGTTTCGGCTTCGTTCCAGATTCGTTCCGGCTTCGTTCCCGCTCAGTTCCCCAGCTCCGTATCGGACCGTTCCGCCGGTTCCCAGTCCACACGGCAGCCGGTCTGGAGACGGGTTTTAGGCCAGTTTTTGTACCGTCCCGTCCAGGCGTGTTACTGCGTCCGGACATGGCCAGACCGGACTGGTATGCGCAGCGGACTGGTCTGGAAGGGGACTGGCGTGACGGCCTGAAGAGGTCCAACGCCACTGTCCATTGTCAAGGTGCCTGGTGAAGACCCGTCAGCCGACTGCGAACATGTATAATGGCGCTTCCGTGTGTGTGGGAGTGGGCAGGGAACTAAAGGGAAACAGCCCTGTACGGAGCCATTTAGAGTACCCAGTGCCCTGTAGAGTGTGAATGAGGACAACGGACATGCGTGCACACTGTGCAAGATGTTTGTAGTGTGCGGCTACGTCTATTGCCGGCTACGGGGCGCGGCCATTTTAATCAGTGGCGGGCAGCAGTTCCTATAAGTTGGTTTTAGTATGACAGGCCATTGAGCAGCGCGTGCTCGTCTATCGGCTGCTGGTCGCTGGGCAGACGGCTGAGTGGCTGTTGTACATCTGGGAAGCAGTCCGTGGTGCCTGTCGTCTTGACAAGGCTGAGGCTAGTGGCCTTTGCCCTGGCCAGGTGACCAGTTCGCCTGAATACGATCGACACCGGCCTAGCCCAGAGGCCCTCAATTGAGGCCATTGAATTACCACCTAACAAGACAAATTCGGCCGGAAAATGGGCAACTTTTATTATTTTACGGGAGACAAAACAGCATTTAATAGGGTAAGATTATGTTAAAATAAGATTGTAAATGCACAAGGAGGCGAAATCTGGGACGGTTTCATTTTTTGGTCTAAACTGTATGGGGAAAGTTGAGCCCCCAACCAACCTTAGTTTGCCGTTCTGTAGTGGATCCAAACGCTGCCCGACAGTTCCGGTTTGATGGTCACCCCAAACGTGTCCGACGAGCCTGTTTTTCTGTCTCAACCCGACACCGCTTTAGTATGGCCCGGGAAACACAGACAGCACGCTCACGCAATGGTGGCCGCTCTCCATGTCAACACACTCCAATCGGTTCCACGACTCTGGGGCGCAGACCCGGCCGCACACAGCCATACAAGAGGCATGCAATCATCGTGTTCACCGCGACCATCGCCCAAGCCGCGCGGCCCCCAGACCCGGTCACGGGCCAGAGCCAGGGCGACGCGAAGAAGGAGGCGTTGGTCGTTCGGTCGCGACGCTGAGCGCCACAATCGTCACAACGGCGTCACAATCGTCACACCAGCGCAACAATCGTTACACAAGCGCAACAGTCGTCACATCAGCGCAACAATCGTCACACCAGCGCTACAATTGTCACACCAGCGCTACAATTGTCACATCAGCGTAACAATCGTAACACCAGCGCAACAATCATCTCACTAGCGCCACATTTGCCGCACCAGCGCCACAATTGACCCCCTCCTGGTGGCACAGGAAGCTTGAAGGTCGGCTGCGCAATGGAGCGGTCAGCGACCCAGCACCGGCGTGGTCCCGTGTCGTCGGCGACCACCAGGGCCAGCACAATGGAGAGAAGATGCATTAGGCCTGATGGAGACGCCGCGGCAGCAGCGGCTGCCGGTGTAGCACAGAACGTCGGCACATACCGCGTCCGTGTCCGCACCCCGCCTCCGCCGCGCGCGCTGACTTTTTGCGACGCCGCGTTGTCGCGACAGCAGTGAGTCAGTGTTCCCCTGAGACGAACGGCAGGGCGGCCAATCAGCCGAAACAAGGTCCCCTCGCTGCGACGAGTGCCGACGCGGCACGCGCCCCACGTCTGTCCTCCCGCGCTCCCCTGCTCCAATCGCAGGAAGTTGGGGATGACGGCGGAAGCTCAGGCGCCCGCCCATCAGGAGCGGCCGGGAGGGCGGTGGTGGAGACAAGTTTTTAGAACGCTACGACGTCGCAGCGAAACGGTGGACGTGGTCGTGGGATTGGGGCATCCGGTCGGTTGGGGTCCTCCGGATGAGCCCGATTTGTGCAACCACGAAACAAAGAGCCCGCCCAGAACCGTATCATTTGTTGTCCGCCTGGGAATTCGGCAGCTTATAGTTTGATTACGGACGGATCGAAGTTCGCTGAGATCTGATCCTATTCCACGACATAATCACATTACAAATTAGCATAAAAGCGCCCGTAAACGCTTTATTGCTACGCTACGCAAGCCTCATCATATCACCATTAAATATTGATAAAAACGCCTGCTGAAAGCGGCCGTGGACCATATGGCGGCGTATCAGATGACACGCTCCAACACACAGGGGAGCGGGAGGGAGCCCTTTCAGTTCGATAGACAGCAGATCCATCCGATCCCATTTGTTCCCGTCTGTTGTTGCTGTCAGCTGAGCTGCCGTCTGGCCGTGCGGCAGACTGCCGGCCGGTCTCTGCTCGAGCGGCACGGACTTCAAATCAGTTATCACTGGACAGTGGACATGATCAGGTACGGATTGGGACCTGATCAGGACTCAGGTACAGATTGGGACCTGATCAGGACTCAGGTACAGATTGGGACCTGATTCGAACCTGATCCGGACCTGGTCTGGGTCTGACCCGGACCTGATCCGGACCTGATCCGGACCTGATCCGGACCTGATCCCAGGCCTGATCCCAGGCTGATCGCAGTGTGATCCGGACCTGATCCCAGGACCTGATCCCAGGCTGATCCCAGGCTGATCGCAGTGTGATCCGGACCTGACCCGGACCTGATCCCAGGCTGATCCCAGTCTGATCGCAGTGTGATCCGGACCTGATTCAGGCTTGATGCCGGGTTGATGCGACACGGGTCATTCCACTCATCAGTGACGGTAGTGAACCCCACCTGCCGGGGTCCGCCGGTCTCGCCCTTAGCTTGCTGGTCCGCGTCCGCTGTCTGGGGTAACATAGACCTTATTTCCATGGTCAGTTAAACTGGTTAAAACGGATAGCTAAAAACGCATTGGTTGGTTTCCAGCAATGTAAGTAGGCATATCTTGCCAGCCTGCCAAGATTTTACACCTCCGTACTCGATGATTGCTGACGAGATATGCCCACTTACATGGCCGGAAAACAACTCCTCCCAAGGGCGGCGCCACCTTCCGAAAGTAGGGGGACGGACGGATGCATTTTGAGTCGATTCTTTCCATGCAACGTCCATAGGCGTAATGTTTAAATTCAAAAATGATAGGGTAACGCGTCCCCCCTCCCCTTTGGCGCCGCCCTTGACTCCTCCGTTTTAAGCTCTCCGTTATAAACCAGTTAATACTGGCCATGACAATAGGGCCATAGAGACCCGCGTCCATCGGTCCGGTAGGAGAGTGTGACGGGTCGGGGACGGGTCGGGGACGGGTCGGGGACGGGGCCGGGTCGGGGACGGGTCGGGGACAGGTCGGGGACGGGTCGGGGATTGGATCAGGAATCAGGATTACTCGGACGTGGCGCGGCGTTCACAGAGCGAAGGACCAACATATAGTGGTCGACCCTGGGCCGTGTCTGGCGTCGATAGCTCGGCGCCAGGCCTGATCAGGAGGAGATGAGGCGGAGGTGAGAACTCACCGATGACACGTGCGGCGGGTATCAGCACCGATGACACGTGCGGCGGGTATCAGCACCGATGACCCGTGCGGCGGGTATCAGCACCGATGACCCGTGCGGCGGGTATCAGCACCGATGACCAGTGCGGTGGGTATCAGCACCGATGACCCGTGCAGTGGGTATCAGCACCGATGACCCATGCGGCGGGTATCAGCACCGATGACACGTGCGGCGAGTATCAGCACCGATGATTCGTGCTGATATTATTGATACCCGCCGCGAGCAGCGGTACGCGTAAATCTCCAATGCGCCCTCACCTCAGCAAGGTTCTGGCTGATCCTGAAGAGTTTCACATGCATAGTGAAGCTCAGCAATAGTGAACCGACCGACCGGTAGTTATGTCACACTTGTTTGTTTGTTTATTGGGGTTTAAGGGCGCACCGACACCTTTGGGTCAATTTGCGCCCATTTATGTCACACATATAGTACGAGATATGCACTACAAGTAGTGCATATCTTGTGTACAAGTGCATACACTCCTTCAAGATTGTCAACCCACTTAAAGAAGCCCTTGAACCGACTCATCAGTTGATTTCGACGCCGTAGTGCACCAGCAGCTTGTACGACATACAGCAGTTTTGAGTACAGCAGCTCGGGTACATCATCTCCCACCTTACTCTGACACCTCCCCGATCGGCCCCACCACGGCCGGGTATGGCAGCCTCGCTGCCGTGCTCGCCGCTCGGGCCGTGCTGGCCGTGCTCGTCGTGCTGGCTGTGCTGGGCGAGCTCGTTGTGCTGGGCGAGCTCGTTGTGCTGGGCGCACTCTCCATGCTCAGTGTGCTCGTTGTTCTCGCTGTGCTGGTCGTGCTGGTCGTGCTGGGCGTGCTCGTTGTGCTGGGCGTGCTCGTCGTGTTGGACGTGCTCGTCGTGCTCGTCGTGCTGGCTGTGCTGGTCGTGCTGGCTGTGCCGGGCATGCTCACCTTTCAGCCCGTGCTGGGCGTGCTCGCTGTGCTGCAGCACGTCTGTTCGGTCGGCGCCATTCTGGCCAGAGCGCCGCTCCGTGCCAGGCAGCCAGACTAGCAGGCGTCAGCCAGCAGGCGCCGCTATATCACCTCGTTATGATTATAGCACTGGGACTACGAGCAGCTCAGCAGCGGCGGCAGCGACGGCGCGGCGGCAGTGGGCGGTGGGCGGTGGGCGGTGGGCGGTGGGCAGTGGGCAGTGGGCAGTGGGCAGTGGGCAGTGGGCAGTGGGCAGTGGGCAGTGGGCAGTGGGCAGTGGGCAGTTGGGCCAGTGGACAGTGGACAGTGGACAGTGGACAGTGGACAGTGGACAGTGGACAGTGGACAGTGGACAGTGGGTGGAGGCGGAGGCAGTGGCGGAGGCAGTGGCAGTGGGTCGCCGGAGCACGTCGGGCGGAAATCGGCCCGGGTCGTGCCGGGGATTTAACGGGGATTAATGGCTACGGCCAGCACGGGTAGGGATCAGCGCTTCCTGGATAGAGGGGGTCGCGGGTATCGGCGGGGATGAGCAAATATCAGCAGGGATCAGCAGGGATCAGCAGGCTCGTTTGGCCGCCATGTCACGAGCCACATACAGCTCAGCGCAGCAGGATCCAACTGACTCTCACTGTTCCCGACTATGGGCGGCCACGAGCCACATACAGCTCAGCGCAGCGGGATCCAACGGACGCTCACTGTTCCTGACTATGGACGGTCAGTCGCGGCTCACACGGCAAATGTCGGTATTTGAGAGGATTCCTGTCGATGTGTCTCAGAGACGGTCTACGAAGTCACTTATAGTGGAATGAACCTGAGAAACACGCCGGGAAACTGGCCCGCACGGGAAGCAGAAGTTCCCTGTTTCTGCAGCAATGCGTCGGCGACACCGGCGTACAAAGCAGAGACGCTATAACAGTCAGCTCACGCCGCCGCTATCGACAGGAAAAACGATCCCCTGTTTGTGAAGTGGAGTGGAGTGGAGTGGAGTGGACTGCTCGCTGACGCCGGTCCCGGAGATAAACTATCTTCTCCAGACTGATAAATGTTCAGCGACATATTGCCGGCTCAGGGGCCGCGAATCCAATTACAGCATGCAAGTGTCCCGTGAAAGGCACACACTATTTTAATATTATACAGCGCAAGCGCCATACCTGCATGCCTTTACAAAATAAAAATAAATAAATGTTGCTGCTCATGTTGTACCAATGTTGTGAATAATCAAATCAGCTGTAATCGTCACTGCATGCAATGTATATTTACGGTAAAAGGGAGAATAGATATTTAACTTTAATTAACTTAGCATGGACAACAGTAATCGCTCAAAGCAGAGTTTGACATTTCTTAAATTGGGTATAGTCCGCAAAAGAACAAAAATTAAGGCTGCACAGATTGTTTGTCTTCATCCAGTTCGTAAATAACTGAACTACCAGAACAGTTGGTTGATCATTGACTGATGGGTAACTGATGAGTGACTGATGACTGATAACTGACTGATAACTGATCGCTGACAAAACACTGACTTCCGACTGCTGGGTATCTGATGCTGATTGCTGACTATCTGTTGGTGACTCACCTGCTGACACGAGGTATACTACAGCGAGGGCCAGGGCCAGTCTCGGCCAAAACGGCCCCATCTGAAACACACAGAAGAGAGATCTGTCAGACAAGGACACTACACAATCCATATTTATCCCCAGGATGGGAAACAATGCAACACAGTCATAACGGCAATGAGATTCCTTCTCAATTGACACGTGTTGCGTGTTTTCTGGGGTGTTACAGGGCGCAGCGCCTGCGTGGTCATTTTACGCCCCAAGCTGCACGCTTATCGACTGGTAAAATACATATTACACATTGCAGTCGTGAACTGCAATATGTCGTGATTCGTGAGTCCGCGTGACAACCCATCAATTATCGCTGTATGTACAGCAGTGTCGAGTTTGGATCGTGCTCCAACTGTATAGCATGCGATGTGCCAGACTGCTCAGTGCTCACAATGGACTCAGGAAAACCACACCGATCGGCAGCTGCCCCGGACCGACTATGGACATTGGACAGTGTCCTCTACTGATATACCTCTGCATTCCAGGAAATCCACCATAGTTCAGTTGGCATGTATATGTAAACACGTTCTGTTTAGTGGTTTCAAATTATGATGCATTTTGTTTTGAATCAGAGGTTGAAACTGATGGCGAGTATAACCTTCAATGGTGGCGTGCGGCTGGGCGGTATAGCTGTCCGCTTGGGGATGTCTTTGGTTCTGGAGTTTCTCACGTGTGGATAGTGGATTTCGTCTTTACAGGACGTGAGTTGGAGCTCACATTACGACGAAGTACGAGGACCAGAAATTGTGTCCTAGAGTGTACAGTGCAGGCTCTCCGACGCCCGCATTGGTAGCTGAAGCGGTGGTTCCACAACGCCGCCTCTCACATGTCAGCTGGACGCGCTACAGAAGTATGTCGTCTGAGCACATGTTAGGAACACCTGCTCTACAGAACCTCACGAGTCGCCGTCGCAACACTACGGCATCGTAGTCTCTTACCTATTCGTCGCAGGACACAATTCACGTATGAGCTATAGAACATCACTGTTCGCTATCACACCGATTGTATGAGGAACCAGAACACGCGTACAAGAAGCAGCCCCTTTGCATGCCACTCCGCAATCAGCCGTTTGGCTATAGACTCTACGTTCAACAGCAACTAAGGTGCGACGTCAGTAGATTGAGAGAGAATACAGGTCTCTGGTAACGGTGCGTATCTGCACATCCTCCACACATTTCTCGATAGGGAACGTCAGTTCATGCATGAAACCATTGCATAGACTGCATGCTGACTTAAAGCATCGGTCCAGATGTATGTTATTTCTAATCATTGGCGAGAATGTCGAGTAGGAGGCAGGGTTACTCAATCAGTATCAACGAACGTAGCACCACAGCTGAGCGTCACAATGTCCATACCACAGGATGATACCAGGAGCTCACGCCGTTGAGACGCCCGAGTACACTCATCTGATGGTATCTTTACACCTAGGGAAGCCTGGCCTGCAATTGTGACCACTTGAGGTAGGTCTAAGGCTCACTGAAGACGAGCACTATCGGCATGCTATATTCGTGCAGTTGGTATGCTCACCAGTAAGTCGCAAAATCGGATTCGAACTGATCGATAAATATACAGCGATCAATATTTTGATATGGGGAGGTTTTTCTGTCTATCGTGTCGAGAACCAGTCCAGAGAGATCTACGCATTATAGTTTGGGACAGCGTCTCACTCCGTGGACTGCAATAGATGCGTATACATTAAACTACATCCCTATATATATTTTAGCTTTACCAAGTGCAGATTAAGCGTGACGTGACTTTTCCTTAAAGCGGTCGAGGTTAAATCGCACTAACTATCTTTACGCAAGGCAGGCCAAACTTGTGCGCACGACTCGCATCTTAGCTAGACGCTATCCTCTACGATTTATGAACAGCTTCGGAATATATCTGTGTCGCCTCTCACTATCTGAGCAGTTGTTATTCATTCATACTTCGAGGAGTATTGTTATGCTTGAAATAATCTTGAAAATTGACCTGTGAGATCTCTTGTTTTGTGTATGAGGAGACTTGTATGTTCAATACTTATGATCTGCCTCATCATCTGGGTTGATCCAAAACAAACATATAGTAGGATTGACAAGAATCAACAGCATACAGATCGCTATACAGTCTTGAGTCTGACATACTACTCACTATACTGGTGTTAATGTCCTTAAAAACCATTCTGAATCACGGTCGAGGAGCCTTTACTCGTGCATGGTGTGTGACGGAGATAACTGAAGCTTCGACGTCCTCTGCCACTGCTTCGGTCTGGTCACGTGAAGGCGAACGAATTCTGTGGTCCTCCGGAATGAGGTATGTTAGTCATCGACTATTGACCGGACTGCCAATCCATGGGCAAATCGTCTTGCAATTTTCTGACTTTTCCCATAATTAATTTATACGTGTTGCGCCAAAATTGTAACAAATCGGCCGAGCAGAGGCGGTACCATGCTTCTTTTTGAGGTTGTTAAGAATGTGGTTGTGTGGCGTACACTTCCTCCGTAATTCGCAGTGCAACAAATGCGTCAGAAACGTTTTCACTGCAATATGCATCATACATACTGGGATTGCACATATTTTTGGGCAGAGGCACACTCAGGTATACAAATTGGGAGGCGGTAACCTCCCTCAAATTAGCTCCACCGTCAAAATAGCAAGTTGATAAAACGTGACGCGTATGGTGCCAATCCAGTCAGCAGCTGTAAGTTCTACGACCGTCACGCCCTATGCGCAATATATTAAATATAAGTAATCCAAATGTTTTACTAGTAGTGTAATCGACGCGCGAGAACAGCTGATTTGTTATTATCATGTACATTTATTATTCATACAGCTCACCACTGAAGATTCGAGCACATTCATATTCAGGTTAACTCTATCAGTCAAAGAATGGTACCCTTCCAACCCATTATACTACATTACCCTCGAAGTTAGAGCGTCTATCATTCATGCTATTTGTATGGTACTTTGAGTCTGTAACGGATGATATACGATTAGACAAACCTGCTGTGTGTCAAAGCCGTCAAATTATATGATTACATTTTGCGGATCCTAATGTACTCTCACAACGTATTAATCGATTCACGAAAATGTCAACCACACTGACTACACTCTTGTTTACTGGCCCGAGCCTCGCGTCAATTTTATCTTAGATTGATACATCGATATAGAGCTTAAGATTAATTTAATTGAATGCGTTAAATACTAACTTCACGTCAATTCCCTGGTGTTTGAGCGCCCGATCAAAAATCAGAGCCAGTGGTGCTATGCTATCTTGCGAGCGAAATTACTAGCTCGACTTGGTGGAGTTAGTATACACGAACAACTGCATTCTTCGCAGGTCACGCCAGGTACAAAGAATGCAAAGACAATCATTTATCGTAGCCTTCGCCTTCAGTTCATGTGATAAGGTATAACGGTCATGTCAGGTCACTGGACGAGCTTGATCAATACTATATGCTATGATATTATGCTTTGTACCCCTGTAACGTCAGGACAGCGAGAACTCGGTTGGAATGGCCTGTTGTGCATGATCCTACGCTTACCTGCATATTATGTATTTCCAGGTTCTCGCTTAGTAAACTTAGTAGCGTGATAACGGTTAAACTTCATAATGCGGATACTAAGCTCGACATCACGGTCAAATTCAGCCGAGACATGTTATTATAGAAAGGAATCGCGAAGCTCATTTTACCACCGACAATTAACCAGTTCATATAATTTGAATGTGTTGGCCATGTTTTTTCAGATCGGTTGTTTATAGCGACCGGGGCTATTGTTCAATCGCGACTTGTCAGTGTGTTCCTGCATTTCCTGCAGTGTGTACAGACCTCACGGGCAGGTCGTTATAAGAAAGGTAATAAAGTAAGCATACTTAGCACATGACATAGTTATCACGATATGGCCGCGTGCACCTGCTCGGAGAGATCGAGCACACGACCTGAACAATCTCACATCCTAAACTCAATGCCTTGTTCTGGGAATAACGATAGCGTTTTAGTGTCTAATGATGTAAGTCAACGTGGTTTCGCAGTATATATCGTCATGCGTCTGTGGCCTAAGTTGGTTTTGCGTGCCTCACGAGGAGTGATAATTGATCACAGTTCGACTGTGCAGTCAGTGGGTTGGTCTATATCAGCTTTACTAACTGTCTTCTTCGAGTTTATTGCGGGTCAGACTGTTATGATTTTTGAGTGTTTCACTCCTAACTTCAGGAGAGGAGGATGACCTAGACTTGGTTTTATTACTCTTCTGTTTTCTCGGGTTTAGGTGGTATAGTATCTTTTCTATTCTAATCGTTGCCCCACTTGGTCGAGTTGTATGGCCTTGTCTCGACCGCTTAGGCTTGCTCCCTAGTTATTCTCCTTCGTGGTGTGACCGCGGATGTATGGCCGGCTGTTTGTGCGTCATTTCCTGATGAGGAGGCGCCCTGCCTAGGTCGGATGATCTGCTTCCTCTTATCGGAGCATCGTCGGCAACTATGTTCACTGAGGTCATTTGTATCGCTTGTCTGACATGAGTCCAGTCAGCTATGTATGCGCACTATGTATGACCGCGCTTGACGTGACATTCGGATGTGACTAGCACGATGCTCTAGTTCGGCACAGTGCCTTCTCGTAACGCTACATCAGTATTAATACGAAGTAAACTTCGCACCTCCACTACGCCCGGTGCCTCCGAGCTAAGATTTTCGTGTGTGGTTCCGGTCTTGTCGGACCCGCTTTCGTGGGTCTGCCCGTACTCAGTCCATTCGCACATCCATAGTCTAATCGGCGTTATTAAAGGCAACAGGATCGTCACTCGCTCTTCTAGTATTGCCATCGAGACCTATTCACCTCTTTCATTCTGTCTCTAACTCGAGACAGGAGGTGAATATATGTCTGGGGTAACATGTCTTCATATCACTAGTCGATTGTTTGCCCTCCTTTCCCGCCCTCATAACAAAACGGTTCACTGGGATATCCTGCCTTTTGTTTCCCTCTCCTAATGCCATAGTGTGCCGATGGGCGACACAGGTGCTTAGACCATTTTAGCAAGCAACGATGTCCGGCGATCTGCATCCAACAAGCGAATGCACACCTACACGCTATCGCCTACCCGGTACCTCAGAGCAGCGCCGCTTTGTTGGGGGAGGTGATTGTGGTGGAGTGGCCGTGGTTTCCATGGGGCGGCACGTGACCCCGGTCACGCCAGCGGCCTAGTGCTGTCGAGGCTCGCAGAGCCTGTGTTGCACGGAGTAGTCTTACTTCGGGCGGCAGCGGTGTGGTCTACGATGTCTGCAGCGTAGAGGATCACTATCGCGACGGTACTGGGACTTCCGGGATTCGCCTGTTGGTGGTGGTCGTGAGCAGTGCGCCAGGGGCGGAGCACTTGGCACAGCCAGGCAGAGATGTGGATAGGGCACTAGCGAATATGGTCAGGTGGATGACGGCGCGGATCGGGTAATGACAACCGGCATGCACCACGGCGGACGCACCGTCGACACGCGCAAGTAGAAGCCCACGGCGGGGGACGGGAGGATACTGTGGTGAACGGCAGAACACGAGCTGGGTTCGACAGGAGTGACCAGGACAGGGGCAGTGCACGGCGAGCACACTGCCAGCCGTGCAGCTGGGCGATTGAGGACAGTGGTGAGGGTGGGCTAGCGGAGGGGGCTGAGAGGTCGTCGTAAGGTGGGGGCCAGGGTGTATCGCTTGAACGTCGGCATTCGCGCCCGCAGGCTTTGACAAGCAGGAGCCGTATTTTCGGCTCTGAGAAGTTGAGGGTGACGCTGTAAGATACCTCGTACAGGTGCTTTTTGGTTTGATAGTGAAGTCTCTGAAGGCGCTCTGTGGGTCTTCTCTTTACCTAAGTTAAAGGTTTTAAGAGGCCTGGCAAGGAATTTCTTTCACACGTAATGGTTGTCAACACACTCAGCGTGTGGAGAATGATCGCAACGCTCCATAATCCCACTATCTTGTCTCAGCAATGAACAGTCCCTGCCCTGACGGCGGATCAGCTTGCCGGTGGGGACAGGGGCCAAGAGCAGACTCAGGAATCGCCTGACATGGGACGGAGAGAGAGCTGGGCCGCAGGGCCCCTCTTCGCGAGGTGCGCGAGACGCACTGACTTCAGCTATGAACTGTGTCGCCGGGTCAGCGGGTCAGAAGGTACCGCGCTGCGGTCTACCTTTCTCTTGGACGGGTCCGGCGGATCTGTCTTCTAGCGCGCTCTGCCGCACGGCCCACATCAAAAGGCGATCCGCCGCCGTCCAGCCAGGTCCGCCGCGCCTGCCCGGGGCAACAGCTGATGTCCCAGTTTCTCTGCTGGGTGTACGTGCGGTGCCAACCTGCCTAGCTAGGCGCCGGGAAGGTTACTCTGTACGATGGGGTCGACGGGTGCCACTGACCACCCGCGAACTCCAGGTGGAGAACGAGCATATGGATGGGAGGGCGGATGGGACGGTAGGGAGGATGGACTGTTGTAAGTGAGGAGAGTCTGGGTACCCTGAGCATGAGCGGCGGTCGGCATGTGAGGAACCTCGGGGGAGCATGAGTAGCTCTGTGGTGAGATGGGCGCTTGAGTCTGGGTGATGATGTGGAGGGCCGCAGCCGTTACATGTCGGATGTGCCTGGGGACTGGAGTGTGGACGGGCTGTGGAGGTTGGACGGAAGGCTTGGGACTGCGATCTGCGAAAGTGGGTGGACCTCGCACCGGACGACCACGCCGGTTGATCCGACCGGATGACAGCGGAGTGACGGATGACAGGTGACAGAAAACGATTGATGGATGACGGATGACGGATGACGGGTGGCTGGTGACGGATGCCGGATGACGATGGCGGTGACGGGATACCAGTTGGGCTGCAACCTTCTCAGACAAGCGACTGCGCAGTGCGGAGAACGTGTCACGTGAACATGCTGATTCCACCGCCCGCGGCACCCGCCGTTCACTGCCACCGCCGCCTGTGTTTGCTTTGAACACTCGACAGAGCATGGGGCCGGCCTGGGGAGAGGGGGACGGCCGGGGGACGAGAGGGAGGGGCAGCAGGGACCCCGGCTCGGCAGCCGTCAGCAGCCGGCGGCGGACGATGCGGGCTGAGCCGACACTCGATTGGCCCGTTTCTCGCTCCATTGCACCCGTATGAATGACTGGAAATATAGCGGACTGAAGCGGACTGAACTGACTGAAGCGGCGGACTGAAGCGGCGGGCCGCGAGCACCGAACAAAACGCCGTCTGTATTGAATCTGGTCGGTCGTCCGGTATGGGGTCTGGTGGAGCGTCGCAGGTCCCGCTATTGGCTGTCGTTCCGGCGAGTGGTGACCACTACAGTGGACAGGCCGACAGCAGAGGGACAAGCCATCAACAAGGGTCGAGATAGTCTGCTAACGTAGGCCAGAGTCGACCGTGGTGACAGCCGCAGTCACAACACAAACAAAGAGTGAGCTGAGTATGCGTACCCACGCACCCGGGACCAGTGTCAACATGTACTACGGCGTGGCCACGGGAGAGCAAGAGGAAAGAGATGTTGTCCACTGTATAGGTATAGCCATGGTTAGCTGGAGACGGGCATACAGGACGGACCAACGCCACAGGTGGTGTCTTAGGGTGCTACTCAGTCTGGTATGGATTGGTGTCTAGGGCCAGCTTGGAGTTTTTAAGGAGTCGAGCATTGTGATTTCTCATGATTATATCGCGAGGACAGATCTGCGCCCATAATGCAACCAAGTAAGGTGCTCTAAAAGGTCGACCCTCAGGAACGATGATCAACATTATAATGTTGAGTGAGGCGGATGCCTCCAACACAGTATTAGAACCCCGCCGTCTTCCGCCTACGCATGCAGTAGCTCGGGCAGTAAGAGGAGGCGCAAGATAATCCTAGGGCGTGGAAGAAGCCTGGTACCGTCCGAGTCAGGCATCGCTCGTTCGTCGGCCTAAGCTAGGAGCCTGATGGTCTGGTCGGGGTGGTGGACCACGCCTATAAGCTCTTGATGTCGTATCCGTAGAGTAACCCAGGAATCGTAACCCGAGCCCTAGTGCAAACGGCTCTGACTTCCCGCACCGACTGGCCTGGTAGGGGACTAGGCATTACTTGGATATTGGCTAAAGCCCTAGAATGGCTGCGATCTCCGACCGAGGTCCGCTCGACAGCCTCGCTCTTTACAGAGGGTCATGTTCGATGGAGTCCGTGTCGGAACCTGTGAAGTGCTAACGTCGATGAGTAATCGTGTAGGTGGGTAGCCTGTTTGAGTCTTATCCTTGTGATACCTGTAGAGTGGCTTTCTCAAGTGAGGTCTCACCCGTGCGAAGTCTGTCGGCTGGGAGAGTATCGATGTTCGGTGAGTCAAAGCGTGCACCTGGTGCGGTCGGGATGCTGGTTCAGTGGTCTAGCTGGTGGATATCTGTGATGGGCTGGTTTGTCGCTCCAGCTGCTGGGTGATCTGTTTATGAGCCTGGTCTCTTAGGCCCCGCCCGCTCCCAGACTGCTGGAGCTGTCTGTGTGGCGCTGGTCTCTCAGGTGGTCAAGCCCGTTGGAGTCGTCGCGTGAGTCAGCCGTGACTCAGGTCTTCCGCGGCACAGACTGTTCTGAGGACGCAATACAGCCTGTCAGGTGAGGATATGGAATGGAGAGGGCTACTTAGTCTCCAGGCCGGAGAGCCAGCCCGGTCGCTCCGTCCGCCCTCTGCCCCAAGTTGCCCTGCCCTGGAGGTGATCTGTGGTCCGGCCTGGGGATGGTCTCTCTCGAAAGGGCCACCACGTTGCTGGCCGCCAGTCTCCCCGAGGACAACAGCATCCACTTCATTAGCCCGCCGGGCCGAGCCACCGGCGGCGGCCAGACCGGCGGTCCCCCGGGACGGCGCTAGTCACGAACAGAACGGGAGGGACGGGGAGGGACGGGGAGGGACGGGGAGGGAGCAGGGAGGGACGGGGAGGGAGCGGTGAGGGAGCGGTGAGGGACGGGGAGGGACGGGGAGAGAGCGGTGAGGGACGGGGAGTGAGGCATGTGGAGAAGACGGGAGAGAGCGGGGATGGTGCACACTGGATGGGGAGCGGGGATGGACGGGTAGGAGCGGGTAGGAAGTGGGTAGGTGGTATGCGGGGGTATGAATGGAGGCTGGTAGGAGCTGGTAAGGAGCTGGTAGGGAGCTGGTAAGGAACGGGTAGGGAGCGGGTAAGGAGCGGGTAGAGCGCGGGTAAGGAGCGGGCAGGGAGCGGGGAGGGACGGGTAGGGAGCGGGGAGGCACGGATGGGGAGCGGGGATGGATAGATGGGGAGTGAGGGGCTACCAACGGAGAGCAATGAGTCACTGATTGGGTGTGGGGGTCACAGACTGGGTGTGGGGGGTCATGGACGGGGTGTGAGAGGTCACGGACAAAAGGACAGAAGACGTGAGCTGGGAGGGGTGATGAGACACGGGAGAGAGAGAGAGAGAGAGAGGTGGATGTACATGACTTCAAAGCAGGGATTTCGACACAATCATGTGAATCTTCAAAGGCAGATCATTGACAGATCGTCGCGAAAATAAGCCGTGTCCGCAGGCAAAAAATTAATCCGTTTCCAACATGACTCCAGGTGCACCTCAGACAAATCCAATATCTTCCGAGGCCAGGCAGCCTGATCGTGAACGCTGTACGGTATCCATTGACTTCAATTGCCGCCATATGAACACGTATGGCACCGTCTGACGTTGGCATTTCGCACCGGCAGTTCCGAACGGAGGGCGAGATATTGGTCCAGTCTGCGACGGACCAGGTCGGACCGGACTGGACCGGACCGGACCGGACCAGACTAGACCAACCGGTCTCTTATCTGATCCGCTCGCGCGCGCTGCCACCACAGGAGGCGCTCCAATCGATGCGCGCACACAGATCCAATCTAAATAACCGCAATTTGGGAGTGGACGTCGACGCCGGAAGGCGGGGCGCGGGTTCGACGGATGGGGAAAGTTGGAGCTCTTGGAACGGCACGACGCTGCCGGCGAGATTCGGCCGCGCGTTTGTGGCTCGGCGCGGCCACCGGAGCCGCGGGGTAGATGGTATGCCGGTCTGGAGAGGTGCTCCAGTAGCTGGAGAGGCGTGCCCGAGGGGCCGAGGACAGCAGGCCGAGCCCGGAGGGCGTCACCACTCGACAGGCTGCAGCACCGCGGCCCTGCGGCGGTAGGAGAGCTGGCGAGAGAAGACGAGGTCGGATCAAATGCAGCAGCGGCTGAAATCCACAGCTCGACTCAGCCGTCTCTCCAGGAAAACGGTGGAACAGCCCGGCTTAATTTCTGAGTTCTGCTGGTTTTCTCGGTACTAAGTTTTTGATATATTTTAGGAAGCAAGGCGATGGCTTCATCGCCTCCCTTCCCTCTGCGTTATGGCGACAGTGTGCAGAAAACCCGGCTGACACGGCGACTGGGGGGGGGTATCCCACACCAGTCCATTGCAAGCCTTCGGTGGGCGTCCGCCACTGCTCTGGCGATAAATCTGAATAACCGGTGACAGGCTGTGCTTTGCTTTGGCTCATGTGCCTTCGCAGGTCATAACTCAGTCCGCAGCTCGCGCGCCGACGTGGCAACGGGCCTGACCTTCCCGGTCAAATCAGTTGCAGACTTCTCCGGCTGACTCGGGATAACTCGTCGCCGAGAAACTGCCGACGCGCCCGGCGGAGTACAACGCGAAACGCAGACAGCTGAAATCACCTACTTCCCGAAAAACAAATCGAAGAAACAAGGAAGCGGACGGATAGGAGACAGAAAACGACGTCGTTAAAGCGTCCGCTCGTTGTTGCGACGTATCGGACGTATCGGTGCCGATGCAAAGCGGAGGGCTGTCGTGTCCCTGACGGGATCGGGCTAAAAGGATGCAGTTGCCAGCGCGCGCTGCAGAAACGCGGTGGTTACATTACCACACGATGCATACAGATAGGTAACCACTCGTGTTCAACCTGCAGCGGAACATCGACGCTGCAAAGTGGCCGTTTTATCACCGGCCGCCGCCGGATTTACCGCGGGTAATGGCTTGTAACATTGGAATATCAGTCACTGTAGCAATCCTGGACACCGGTCGCGACCCGGCAAACTTTCGTCGCCGGGTGTTGGTTAAGGATCCGGGCATTGACCTTGGCGTGTCGGGTTCCGACGGATGGCAGGTTCCGACAGCGCCTCCCTGAAAATGACGTCACAGGCTGCCCGTTGCGGTGCCGGAATACCGCTGGACTGAACGTCATGTGGACAAAGCACGACGTATCAGGGATTGCTTGGCCAGATAATTCCATGAGAAATGATAATTGAGCCGAGTCGGACAGAGGCTAGCACTTTGATCTGCCATGAGATATCCGATAAAATAATGGGATATGTATTGCTGCCGTCATGCTAAGGATAGAGCTACAAAACGGTCATATAGCCGAGCCCCACATACCACGGCGAACCGGCCTGGTGGACATATGAGACGCGAGGCGTCATCAGTTCGATCGAACGAACCCATAAAACGGACGCCTCACTCCCAACCGAGATCAGGAGACCTGCGACCTCACCCGACGTCCCCTGACTGGACTGCCGGCAGAGCGGTTCGTTCCGCGCCGGGGAGCTGTCACAGCTCGCCGGGGAGAGGGGCTGTCACAGCCACCTCAGCCGTCAGACGAGCCTTCAGCGGTCGGCAGACTGTCACTGACTGTCCAAACACATCTCACCGGCCCGCTCCGCCCAACAGCTCCTGCAACGCCCCTCTGCAGCAGGTTGGCGTCAGTCGGACGCTGCGCCACCCCTGCTGCCGAGTCGAACCGTGAGGTGGTCCGGTGGTCCCTGTGACAGGTCCCGCAGAGCCGGACCAGAGCGACAGGCCAGTCAGCCGGCCGGTCCAGTCACCCAGAAGGTGCCGCGACCTCGCTGGTGTTGCCAGGCGACTGGACAACGGCAGGCCGACCTGGTGGCGGATTTCATCAGTGGACGTGTCAGGAGGGAAGGCCGCAGTAAATTAGGCCGGCCCCAGTTGGCAGAACTGCGGCGCCAAGATATCTGCAGTTGTCACGTGGAGCGCCCGCATGACGCGAGACGTGGGACGCCGCTTCACGTGGCAGGGACGCCGCGTCACGTGGCAGGTCACCATGTCACCATGTCACTTGGATAGGCGGGATTATGAGTCAGCGGTCACATGATACTAAAGGGAATGACGCTGTCTGAGTATCTACTCTAATTTATTTAACCAAGTATCGCATCAAAGTAAGTGCCTCCTGGACAGGATGTCAGTGGCTGTTAGCTAATATGAGAGAGTCCGCCACTAGCCGAGAGAGCACATAATGATGGGGCTAGGGAGTAGTCCGCGTGTGTCATATCAGGCAAACTGTCCGTCTCAGGCCCCACAATGCGCCGTCTGGTGCGGAAGTCTGGTGACCTCTAGGTCACGAAAATGTCTCGTCCGCGAAGTCCACCTCGGTCGTAAAACAAAACAGCGGGCCGGTCCGGGGAGCTCACGTGAGACCGTCCGGGGAGCTCACGTGAGGCCGTTCGGTCCGCCACGCGCGGTGGCGTACGGACAAACTTTGCCGGCCAATCCGCGAGCACGTCGCGCTGGAACGACAATCGGCCAGAGCGAACTCAGCCAGCGGTAACGAGTCCCGGACAACTGTTTGGGACGTCTGCTTTGAAATCCGCTCCACGTTTCGGTGCGGCCCATGAAACTCAACGACGCGTCCCATTTCAGTGTCGTTACATCTCGGCAGCCGGCGATGCGCCGCGCCGCCAACTCTCTGCGACGTTTGCCGAGCTCTGATTAGAAACTATCAGTTCCCGTCGCGGACGACTCGGCAAAACTTTGCCGGCTGGCTTACTGAGACGTACGCTATGCTATTTCTCTCACTCCCGACGTGGCCTCGGTGGTAGGGAAGCCGACTGCTGCGCACTGGAGAGGCAAATCGCTTGGATTGAATCCCGAATCAAAGCCAAATACATCCAATTTCGCTGGTGTTTATATAACCTAATCAATGCGATCGCCGCTCAAGATGACAACCACATGGTAGACAGATGGGCGCCATATAACTACTTTGTTGCGGCGCCCTAAAGCCAAAATCATCATCACATGGTAGACAGAAAACGTCCGAGGTATGATAGGCAGCCAATAAGATAGTCGGGGGCTGGCAAATCGAAATGAGATACCAATCAGACAAACGCCCACATAATGAAGTTGAACTGCAGAGACATGGGCGTACAGTAGTGGGCGAGTTCCTGAACCAGACGAGGCCGCCGCCATGAGCTGTCCATGAGCCATGAGCCATGAGCTGTCAAGCCCCGCGGCGGTTACAACAGCCTTCCGTGTCGGCGGCAGAGAAAGTGGACCTGTCGGACTGGAGTCGACGCGTCCCAGCCCTCCGGCATAACAGCGCCATCATATGCCAGGCCGCAGGTGACAGGAGCCATTACTGCGCTCCGGAGACCGTACGCCACCGATAGATGACGATAATGAGCCCTAGACGGCCAGACGTCATCAGGTTAGACGTCAGGGTAATATCGGTATATCGGTAAGGAAGCATCGCATTCGCATGTGACATGCCAAGACAGGCGTGGAAATCGAGGGGATCAGGTAACGCGTCACGTGTGCGACACAAGCCATTGGACCAGCGTGGACTTTGTCGTACTCTGCCTTCACCCCTCCAATTATTATTCTGCTTCGAACATCAGGCCCATGGGCGTGGCATCGAAAGGTGTATAGGATGCTGTCGTCCCCGCCCACTAACTTTTCGCAGGTGAAGACGCCACCGCATGCAACTGAAAACGGCTACATACCAGACCACCTGAGAACACCTGAGAACACTGCTAGCCTTGGTGGCCTGCCCTTGCACCACGTAACCAATACAGCGCACCAGCTGGTTCACCACAGGCACCAACGCGCCGCACACCACCTATCATTATCGACCTGCTCACGCCAGGTCGGTCAGGCGGCCGACCGTGCCGGAAGGGACCGAAGCACATCCTGCCCGCATGCCAATGTCCGACCAGAACAAAGGCTGCCGCCGCGACCGCAGGCCCCGCAGCCACATACTGTAATTGAAGTTTCATAATTTGGCACGGGCCGCGCGGCTTGGTATGGACGGCGGGTAGCGAGTTCAGATGAGTTCTGGAGACGCTCGCTCCAGTGTCACCACCGTCCGACAGACTCGCAGCTCGTCCGAGTCCGAGCAGGCGGAGCCTGGGGAGCACTCTAACATAGCCTGAGAACAGCCCATCTCAGAGCCCACCCTATATACACAGCCCTGGCCGAGACATCCCAGGTATGCCGGGATGGATCTCTATCATCCTGCGGATCCCACAGTGTGTGTCGACAAAGCGCCGCTTCTGCCGCGTACCAGTCGTTACAGTCGCGTCTTTGTACCGGCCGAACACTCCTCACCGCTGCGGTGGGAACACGCAGATGGCCCGCGTCCGAGCCGCGCTCCAAGAGATGCGGAGAGCCGCTCACATGTCCGCTGATGGAGACAGCAGCCACACGCGCCGACAAACGACCCGCCAGCGTTCCGTGCACGGTAGTAATGACTGCGAGCTCCCTCCCCTCCCCCCACCACTCCCCCGGGTGGTGGACACGCGGTGCGGTACGGGGAGCGAAGGCCCACATCACACTGCAGCTGTCTGTCCACTGTCCAGGTAATACGAGACGGCTGGACGGCCGGGACGTCACCCGCAGATGGTCTTTAGCGTGTGTATGCGTGGGGGAGAGACAGGGGATAGAGGGAGGCGAGTTACGCACCCTCCAGACACGTCACACGACACACGCACATTCCACCCCCTCCCACGCACACACAGGTCTGTGTGCGTGTCGTCGGCTGTCCTCCGGCGGCTGGTGGTCGCCGTCAGTCACCGGGGTCGGTCCACAACAGACCGGCCTGGCGTGGCCGGGCGGGCGGAGCGGGGAGACGGACAGCTCGGCGGCACGATCACGGTCACGAGGCGGACAAACAGCGCCCGCCCCCGCCCCCGCCCCGCCACCGGAACGGCGGGCGGGGACGGTGGTCGGAAGGTGGGGACAGGGCGGGGCGGGGGCGAGACAGGACGGGGTAAGCAGGAGTGCTCCATACGATACATACGCAAGAGACACGGCACTCACGGTAGCGGTACACATGATGCACACCGCATACACACGGCTCACAGAAATACGGTGCACGACACACAGGGATCACATCACACACGCGGCACAAACATGCCATGCCCGTGACACATATACGGCATAAACAGCTCACACGATACACAGTACACACGCTGCACACATACAAACACACACGACACATTCCGGTGCGATTTCGGCTGCCCCGCGACCTCTGACCTGACACACGTGACTACAGACACCGCCGCGGCAGCGGGAAGCCAAACGGCCACGTCGCCGGGCACAATACACTAACATCAGTAGTCAACATCAGTAGTCACTACACTAACATCAGTAGTCAGTACCCGACACCGCAGGGCGTCACGTGACCTGTATCACACAGCGCGGTACTGTGAGCCAACCACAGCAACACATACCTGCACACAGCGGCTGAAGGCGGGGCTCTGGGTGGGCGTGACCCTGGACTTACAAAACACCGCACAGCCGTACAAAACACCCCAGCAGCGCGGCTGTGTGAGATCCGTACCGACCCCGCTTTTGACTGACAGCCAAGGACAGTCAGCCATTCCAGCGCTGATCAGCTGGTGATGGGCATGCCCTGAGAGTTCCGCCAACTCCTCCGAATGAGTGGATCACGCTAGTCGTTAGTTGTAGCAGAGTGTGGCCACGGAAGTCAATCCCCCAGTCTGATGGAGCTCGTGCTGAATCAGAACGTGACAAGAGCGATGATGAGTTGCTGAAATGGCACGGCGACGATTTAGATTAGGTATGCAGCTAACGCTGGCAATGACATTTGTCCGCATTTAGTTAATAGTGCTTCAGGTAACAGGCGCATTTAATTGAGCATTGTTAAAGGGATAGGGACCTCCGGAGGATTTCTAAAAAAAGCAACTGAAATGAATTGTGAAAATTAACAATCGTGTATCCTCTTGCTCAAACTTGCTCTAAAGCAATGTATCGGCAAAAAATGCTTTAAATTATTTTTGACTCCAAAACGTTGGTACCAGCTTTGTTCAGCACTAATTCAAGATAGTTGCTCTCATCCTGTTTAGCTGCAAAATTGGCGCAACTGTCACGTGTCCAAGTGCTGCGCGGGCGCCCAAAGTGTACGAATTCGCCGAGACCTGACCTTGAAAAGTCTCTCTGTGTTATAAGGTAGCGTCACTTAACCGTTGCAGCCCAAAGTCGAGCCATAGTCATTCTTGCTGTTTAATTATGAAAAGAAGCTAAGGTTGTTGACAATATAATTAACTGCATACGCATTTTAATTTTAAGTTCAAGCTGACGGAATGTTATGTTAGTTTTCATATTCAAAATAAATTATAGTCCGCAAAGAAAGTGATTCAAAATAGTGAGAAGGCGACACCAATTTTACGAATGATTGCACATCATTGAAGATGCATATGCACTGGAGTTTCGGAATTCGGGAACCAGACTTTGAAGGCGAAATCGGACACGCTTAATCTACCGATACACACCAAAAACTCTATATAAGCCCGCGAGGTGGCACTATCCCTTTCAGTCTTGTAACATATGCTATTTGAATGTATGGCCTTGGGTCTGATATCAATCGGTGTTTGCAGACATCCCGCACTGATGTATTATGATTACTGAGATAAGACGCAGCATTTAAGGAGCGATGTTAACTGTGGAGCGAAATCCACTTCCACAGTCATGCGACGTTCACTTATCTAACCGAGGTACACATCTGCACAGCAAACCGCTTCGTACCAGGTTAAAAAAGTCAGAAGTCTAAACTAACTCCGACTCACGTATAATTAGTTTCGTAGTTCTTTGGATTTCGATAGTTACATTCCAAAGTTGTTGGTATCAAACTTGCAAACAAGCTGTTATTTCAACCCAGACTTGTTAGTTGGTACCGAGTCAAAACTCAAAACAGGACAAAATGCCAACAAGAGTGAAAAGAATGCATATCTGTTCAAACACCGCCTCTGAAGGTATCATAACCAGTCACCTATATTCTATAATCACCTATAGGTATCACCTATTTGTCCATGGCTGGCGATATCCATTGTCCATGAAACTCTCTAACCTCTAGGAAATTTGATAACTGTTATTTTTATCCGCACCATCTATTGCGGCCGACACCTCAGGTCATTATATTGATATACGACACAATCTGAAATACTACCTGACTATATTAACTATGCTCCTCTGGAACATATAAAGGGAACCATTTGTCTTTGCCAGTTTTGTATACATGTTCAATTCTGATAAAGCTAGCATGACATCCTTACACCCATGAGCCAGCGAGAACCAGATGCGATACACCCACCTGAATGACTGGCAGCCATGATCCAGGAGAAATACCACTTAAGCTCTGGTCACCGCACTGCATGCGGCTGGAGGATTCGCCGACAGCGCCCCGGCCACACGGTCACCACTGTCCACTTCCAGGACCACTGGGCCTTATCAGCACCTTGTGGTCACCTCTGAACCTCACCAGTACCATGTCCGAACAGCACCCCAGCCACACGGTCACCACCGCCCAGGGGCCAGGACCACAAGGCGCTCCTCTGGACCTCACCAGCACCCCAGCCACACGGTCACCACTGCCCAGGGGCCAGGACCACAAGGCGCTCCTCTGGACCTCACCAGCACCCCAGCCACACGGTCACCACTG